>JAKKIK010002129.1:0-12537 GCA_024500135.1 Heterodera carotae
TGGGATGGTTTGGCCTGGATGGATTACCATGGATTTGGGATGGTTTGGCCTGGATGGATTACCATGGATTTGGGATGGTTTGGCCTGGATGGATTTACCATGGATTTGGGATGGTTTGGCCTGGATGGAATTACCATGGATTTGTGGATGGGTTGTCCACGGATGGGTTGGCCATGGGATTTCAAATACATTTTGGGGTAGGTAAAAACGGATTGGTCGCCCAGAGTGAGGGTTGACCATGATTTCTTACACAATGCTTGTCCTATTTCAGCCGTTAACCAAAAGGCCCGCCAGCCGCCCTCGCAGGCGCCTCCGGTGGAGGAAATTCAGCGATCGCTGCCTCAGGCGGCGTCAAATCCCTACCGAAAATTGGTTTCATAAGAGACGATTAACGGAAAAGAAGAAGAAGAAGCAGCCTATGCCAGCCTAAATGCTTTATTGTGCTTTGTCATCCATACAATTCAATCACCGAATTATTGATTAAATGTTTCCTTTTTTGGAATGATTCATCCCCTTTCAACAAAACAATTCATTCCATTTTATCTTCCCCATACATTTGCGGCCCCCGATATATTTTGTCCGTCGCTTTTTTACAATAATCAGCCAATGTCTACAAAGTTGGAATCAGATGAAAGCATTTGGTGTTTAGAGGATAAAGCTAAGCCATTAAAAATATCACTCGAAAAAGTTGGGAGATTTATTTATTTTATTGAATAGATAATACCTTTTAGAATGTTTAGTGCCCTTAGTTTATGCTCTTAATTTAGCTTCACTTTTAGCGGCTTTCGATCGATGCCAATTTTTGGCTGACGAACACAAAAAAAGTAATAATTCGTGCCCAAATAAATAAATAATATTCAATGCAAAATGCATTCATTCCCACCCAATTTTATGAGTGATGTTACAATAAAAACATATGCACCGACCGCATTTTGTACATAGTATTTATTGTACACAAATGTCGTTCGGCCCAAAATCACTTTTCGATTGGGGCGACGGGCGGCACTTTCCACCGATAAAAAATTGATAAGGACGACGACGACGATGATTCTGTTCTAATCCCCTCACCCCAATTCATTCATTTTGCCTCACTTTTTATTTGTCCCTCTTTCCGTCCGTTCCATTCTTTTCCCTTCGCTTTTGCTGTCCATGCACTCTCCGTGGTACTGCTCCATTTTGATGGCCTCCTCCTCCTCTGTTTGCTTTGTGCACCTTTTGCTGCTGACCATGGTGATGATCCCATGGGCACAGTCTGCGCACATTTTATTGATGAGCCCGTCGTTGTCCCCAAGTTTGCTGATAGCGATGGGCCGCGTGGCGGACGCATTGGCCGAGACGGACCGGCACAATGTGGTCAGTGAATGCAGCACACAACGACACGCTTGGATCCCATGTTTCTGGTCCCCATCATTTTTTAATTGTGCGGAATTTTCCGGGATTTGAATTGCGAGAGCCAGCTCAGATGGAATCCCTCTTAAAGCTAAAAATTCCATTTTGGCGCGGCTTACGGTAGAATCTTACCAAGGTGGGATAGCCAAGTGATTGTGGGACTTCGGGACAAACTTGGTGGATGAATGGATGATGGCTTTAGCCCGGTTTTAGACCGTTTGGATTCCGGAAATGCGACCGCTGGCAATGACGGGCACAAAGTTGGCACACCGCGTGATTCGGACGGACAATGTATCGGACGCGTTTGACCTCGTGCTGCGCACTTCGCCTAATCCCTTCGACGAAAATGCACACTCTTTCCGCGAAAGGATGCGACAGGACGACGCGGTGGCCCAATGGTGCGAAGGTTGTCGCGGGGATCGGACCGAAATGTCGGTGTTTGCCTGAACCCGAACCTGGAATTCTTAAATTGCCTGACCCGGAACCGGAATCCGAAGACTCGGCTTTGACCAATCGAATGGTGAATTTTGTTGATGTCCCCTTCAGGGCTTTTGAAACAGAAAGAGGCGCTGGAACAAATTCGGTCTGAACAATTTGACATTGTGTTCATGGACATGATCGACCTTTGCCTGGTTGGCGTCGCGCACCATTTGGGCATTCCCCGCGTGGCATGGGTCAGCACGGGCCCGATACCGGACTCTTTCAATTGGATGTTGGGTAAACAATTAAATGCTTAAAAATGTGAAAATATTCGGCATTTTTTTTTAGGCATTCCACAACCGTTAAGCATTGTGCCAACATTGCAGGAGAGTGTGCTGCTTGGACCGCGGATGAATGTGTGGGAGAGGGCATTGAATGTGTGGCAGTACGCCTTGGCATTGTTTGCCCAATGGCGCATGTTCCGCGACGTATTCAATTCAATTGCAAACCAAGCGAATTCATTCATATTGGCCCATGCAGGAGAATAAGGCATTCCGTGAACAAATCTCTGCCGAATTCCCCCGCTTGGAGCAAATTGTCGCACGGCGAATTGACGTCGCGTTCACTGTCGGCGACGAATTCATTGACCCGGCACTGCCCACTCTGGCCAAAGTTGGCGGGCACTTTTTGATATTTATTCCAAAGCAATTATCTGCAGCACAACCCATTAAGGTGGTCCAAATCGGTGGCCTTGGAATGTCTAAACCGCCAAAGGCATTGAACCCGGTAAGTGTTCCAAACGTACGCCATATTGGCACAAAAACAATATTAGGCACACATATTTCCTATATTAGAGCCCCGGGGACTTGATTTAAGTGTGGGCTTTAATTCTTAACTACTCAACGGGGGGGGGGATCTTAATTAAAGGATAGGGGAGACACTAATATAGGAAAAGAGAGACATAAATTTAGTCAAATTCGTAAATTTTGCTTAATTGGACCCTATACAAACAAAGGCTCTTCTCCGCGCAATTTCGTCCGCTCCACGCGGTGCCGTTCTGATGACTTTTGGCTCCAACACGGACACCGCCGTCTTTGATCAACAAAAGTTGGCCAATTTGTTCGCCGCTTTTGCCCAATTTGGCGATTACGCATTTATTGCGAAGGTCAGCGGCACGGACACTTTCAGTCGCAATTTGACCAAAAGTGTGCCGAACATTCACTTGGTAAGTGCTATTGTATCATTTGAATTGCATTAGCCAAATGGACAGTAAAATTGAACAAAATATTCCCTTTGTCAGTTTGAATGGGTCGAACAAACGGATTTATTGGGTATGTTTTTTTTATTTTAAGAATTTTGCCCAATTTTTCAATAAATCCTAAAATTTTCGAAGGATTTTGGAGAGTTCAACGGATTGATTTGGGAAGAGTTTTTGCAAATATTCAAATATGTAGGACCCAAACAAGGATTACCAGGATCGGACCGGGACTCCCGGGCACAGCGGGACCAAAAAGATTGGCATTTTGTTTACCCGTGCCATTGCTATTTATTCGAACTAAAAAGCGCATCCATCTCTGCGGCTGTTCATCTCCCACGCGGGCTACAACTCGGCGATGGAGTCGGCCATCCGCGGTGTGCCGTTGCTGGCCATCCCGCTGTTCTTTGACCAACTTCGGGTGGCCAAAACGGCGGAATATCGGGGATTTGCCCGAATTTTGAGCAAATCGGATTTGCTAAGTGTGGAACGGATAGAGGAGGAAATTGGCACAATGCTCAATGACAAAAGGTATCTATGCAAAATTAGAAGAATATCTTGGCATTAAATTACCAATTTTTTTTTTCAAGCTCTCATTACCATTTGGGGTTTTAAAATAGAGCCCCCGGGGCTCAAAAATAGCAAAATAAGATATTAAAGCTAAATTTTGTTCAGATACAAAGCTAATGCTCTTCGTCTGTCCAAGCTTCACCGTGAGAAGCCAAACCCACCGGAGCAGCAGCTTATCCGATGGACCGACTTTGTGTTGGAGAACGGCCCGCTGCCCGAGCTTGTGCCAGAAAGTGCCGAAATGAGTCTGATCACATATTTCTGTGTGGACATCGCTTTGATCGGTTTTGCCATTCTTTTTGGCTTCGTTTGGCTGTGCCGAAAATTGCTGGCTGCACTTTTGGCACGGCGCGAGAGAGAAAATGCACTGAAAAACAACACAAGCAGAAGGAGAGTGCCGAAACGACTGATAAAGCATGACTGATCAATCCAAGTTTAGGTAGAATTGTATTGTTTTTATCGCAGCGTTAGGGGGCCAAAAATCCGCAAAATTATTTTGGTAGGGATTTGTTGCAGTTTGGGATTTACGGATTAACCAGCGCTTAAGGGCCTACCCCGGGGGAATGCGTCCGGGGAGGGGGACGACCGATAACATTCCGTTTAATTTATCTCTTTATATTTATAAATATTATCATAATTTGTCAATTGTTTGGAATGAACATTTTGTACAAGTTTTTCGTTGGAGTAAAATTGTGAGACTTTTGGGAAATCGCCAATCCATTGGGTGGGCTATCCGTTCATTTCACCCGCGGGCAATGCTCACAAATCCGCGCCCTTTTCCGCGCGACAATTTTCCTTGCCATTGTTTTTGTTGGCACTGTTGCTGAGTCGAATGCCGCCAAAACTGTACACCCGCCGCTGTATTGGACATTGATCAGGGTGCTCAAATGAAGTGCAGCTGCTGCGCAAGTCTTCTGAAAAGGAAACAATTTAATAGAGTCCCCCCCTTAATAATACAGTACCCCCTTTGAGGAAGCTTTAGAAATAAAACCCCTACAATACAGTCTCCCTTTGGATCTACCCACCAGCCCCCAAAATGTCCCCTTTTAAGGATTGGAAAATAAAGCCCCCCCTCAAATACAACCACTTTTGATTAAGGATTGAAATAAGCCTCCCGAGGCTCTAATATTTTCAGTACCTGTTGCAATTTTGATGCCATTGAATGCATCGTTCAGTTGACGCACTTCGTCAAGAGTGAGACTGGGCGGTTCGGGAAGACAATCGATCGACGAGGCCAATTCCGCACTTGTCAACGCGCAAAAGTGCTGATCAGCAGCAACAGTGAGAGTATCTGCGTCAAAAGATAGACACTTTCACTGTGATAAGTGACAGACAAACAAACAAACAAACAAACCGCCGTCGGGTGGCTTTTCGCAGCAAATAAATGCCCGGGGCGACGGCATCGGCAAACATTGGACATTGAAACTGTTGGACGACGGGGGAAGCACTGAAGTGGCAGCGGAGCAGCACCGATCGGACATTGAAGCAGCACGAGCAGGAACAGTAGCTGGGGTGGGAGGTACAGCTCCAACTTGTGAGGGACTAATACGGTATTTCCTCTAACTTTTCAATCTACCACTAGGGGAAGCTTCTATTAGAAGAGGGGCTTCAATTGGACGATGGCTTATATCAGGGGAAATATGGTAACCTCCCGTTAATGCTTTTTAAATGAAGTTGCTGGTTTGCCAATCCGAGGGATGATGTAAATTCGGGCATCGAAAATAGGCACAATGGGTGATTAGGCCAGCGAAATTTAATGCGTTAATTAGACAATTTCTGGTCTGCGGGCGGGATCCGACTCAAAAGCACTACTCACTCACTCACCAGTGTTTTTCGGGACACAAAATTTTTCGGAATCCGAGATCGGGACCGGACTAGACACCGGGGGCTCGGATCGGGACTGGGACCAAAAAAACGGGAAAATCCCGGTTTTCGGGACCGGTCGGGACTCCCAAACAACACTGTCATTCATCACTCACATTTACGACTTATCACTTTGCCTTTCGTCTCATCCGCCGTTGGGAACCGCTGATCACAACAATGCCACATTTTGAAGCAGATAAAAGCGAGAGCGCAGAAGATGAGCAGAACGGAGATGAAGATGGACAAAAAGGAGAGGCGATCGATAAAAGAAGCGGCGGCGGAAGAGTAGGCCGAAGAAGAAGAAGAGGCGGAAGAGGAAGAAGAGGAAGAAGAAGAAGAAGAAGAGGCGGAAGAGGAAGAAGAGGCGAAGGAAGAGGATGGCTCTGAGTGAAAAGGAACAAAACGGAAGAATAGATATATAAAAGTGTAATAAATGACGAAAAAGGCTAATGCCCCCCCGGGGGGTAATGCTCAATTTCCCTCAGTCAAGAGTTTTAACTTAATCTCGAATTCCACTCAATAAATGTTTAAATAAACTTTTCAAATGTTTGACATTAACAGCGAAATTCGGGCACAGAATTTTGGGTCTCGAGCCTCGTCGCTAATTGTGTAAACACTTTTTACCATTCGTAAGGGACACCGGCGAATCGGTCGGTGGCCAACGAAGGCGCTGCCCGGCACTGTCAGTGGTTGCTGAAAGGCGATGATGGCACGGCTAAATTAGCCCATTAAGGCCAACCAAAAATTGAGTTAGGTGTATTTTCTTTTCTGTTTCCCCACAGCGGTGAAACCCCCGCGGGGGGACGGACACTTTTTGCAAATATTTCGCGGACAACAAAAATTGTGACACGTGTGCTCAATTCTTGTGGAACTAATTTTGTTGATTAGTCACCTCAGGGAACAACAGAAGCATGGAACTGCTGCTGCTTTTAACAAAATTGGCATAAATGCCAAATTTTTGGCTTGTCCAAAATTTTTAGCATTTCATTTTTTTGGGTTTTAATGTTTAATCCTTATTAATTAATTAGGTTAAAATTTTTGTATCTCACAAAATCAATTTGAAGTTTTATTTTAATTTTTTAAGGCAAAATACCTTTTGAGAGACAAACAATGAGAATTGGGCCGAGTTACAAAGCCACCAAAAATAGAAATACCCAAAACAATGATTTTTTGCCATTGGCATTCATTCGTTCATTCATGCTTTCATTTTCTCGTGTTCCCCTGCCCCGTGCCGTGCTAATTTCCCAATGGCATAAATGGCAAGACAACCCAAAAGACCACCCCATTGGTTGGCCCGGTTTTGTCTTTTTTTCGCTTGTTTCGTTTTCCCCCGCGGGGTCAGTGAATGAAAAATATGTTCTCATTGAATGAGACTGAAATAGCACCAATTTTTGCTAAATTTTATTAGTGACCTCTCAGCCTAAGGCCGCCGGAAGTGTAAACATTTTGTTGTTTTGTGTCCCTTGGGCCCCACCATCTCTTTCACCTTCCGCCGCCTGTGCCAAACATTCACCGACGACATTCCCTCCCTCCCCCCTCCCTTCCCTTCCCTTCCGTTCCCTCCCCTCCCTCCCCTCCCTCCCCCCTCCCCTCCCTCACCCCTACCTTCCTCTGCTCCCCTCCCTTCCCTCCCTCCTCCCTCCCTCACCCCTACCTTCCTCTGCTCCCCTCCCTTCCCTCCCTCCTCCCTCCCTCACCCCTACCTTCCTTTGCTCCCCTCCCTTCCCTTCCGTTCCCTCACCCCTACCTGCCTCTGCTTCCCTCCCTTCCCTTCCGTTCCCTCCCCTCCCCTCCCTCCCCCCTCCCCTCCCTCACCCCTACCTGCCTCTGCTTCCCTCCCCCTTCTCCCCCTCCTCCCTCACCCCTACCTGCCTCTGCTTCCCTCCCCCTTCTCCCCCTCGCTTACTGGTCCCCTTCCTCCCTCCTCCTTCCTTCCCCTCTCCTGTTTTACCTACCCCTCTCTCCCTTCCCACCCGTCTACCTGGCCCTCCCCCTCCGTTCGTTTCCCCCTTCTCCTCGTGGCCACGCCGTGCGGCCTTTTTTGTTGGCGCCATTTAGCCATTTTCGCGCTTTGGTGCACCAAATTTGGATTGGTGCCGGCGCAGGAACGTCCCAGACAAAAAAAGCGTGGGGTGAGGAGAGGGGAGGGGAATATCGTCCTAAAACGGGGAGGAGGGGGAAGGGGTAAGGCAATGCGATCCCGTGAGAATAAGGAATCGCGTTGAAACACTGATGAGGTAAGAGGGGGGGGGGAGGCGGGAGATGACCCCCCCCCCCACTTTCCCCCCTCCCCCTCTTATGGCACATTCACACCATCACCACTGACTGACTGCAGCACTCTCTTTCCCTCCCCATCACCGGCGGCAACATTTGCGCACAGCTTGTTGCTCAATGCCGTCAAAATTCTCACCCTAATTAGGTAAATGGACCCCCTCCGGGGGTTAAACGAACTTCTTTTGTCTTGGAAATTTAAGAGGCGCGTTAAATGGAGACGCACATTACTGGGGTTTGTTTTGCAAGAAGCCTATTTTGGTTCTAAACAAAACAATGCTTTCATCGCCATAAAAGGCGGCACGACACATTATTACATATAATGAGAACTTAAAAATCCCTACTTTATGCTTTAAAAAAATTTTGCTGGCCCAACTTACTCCCTGAGATTTTGACAATCGCATTAAATTCGGTCCCTAAATTTCAGCTTTTTTGTCCCGTGATTGGAATAGTTTTTCCAAGGACCGCTCGCTACGATATTAAATTATAATTCAAACAATGGCGACACTCTCTGGCATTTTGTGCCCTTCCCTCTGCTCTCTTGTGCCCATTTTGCTTCTGATCAGTGCCCTATTTGCAAATGGCATGGACATGGACGACGAATGGGAAGGCGGCGACTTTTCATCCCCCGAAGGCCGTCGCTTGGAGGCATTCCAAAAGCGCAAGGCGCGCGAACTGTTCGGAAAACGCAGTTCTTCGCCGACAGCACCAGTAGCAGGTCAGTCAGTCAGTCAGTGAACAGCAGTGCTAATATCTTTGATCCCTACAATCGGGACTGAGAGTGAGTTGACCCCGACATTCGGGACTGAGAACGAACTTGACCCCCACAATCGGGACTGAGACTGACTTGACCCCGACATTCGGGACTGAGAACGAACTTGACCCCGACACTCGGGACTGAGACTGACTTGACCCCGACATTCGGGACTGAGAACGAACTTGACCCCCACAATCGGGACTGAGACTGACTTGACCCCCACAATCGGGACCGAGAACGAACTTGACCCCGACAGTCTGGACTGAGAACGAACTTGACCCCCACAATCGGGACCAAGAGGGACTTGAGACAATGCCCTAAAATGCCATATTATACGTTGTAAATATGCCGCCCCATTCATTGTTAAAGGCGGCGGCGCGTATGAACGGCATTCGCGTCGAACGCGGGAACTGTTCGGAAAAAGGTCTGCCGCCGAACCCTTTGCAGAGGCTTTCGACGGTTAGTCGAATTTGGTTGGATATCGGAAATGCGGGAAGAAAAGGACAACCTTTTTAGGACCTCTAATGGCGGTCGACTTCCCCGAGGAGGAGGAGGGCGAGCAGTACAACCGACGAATCAAAGTGCCACAGAATCTGTTCGCGCGGCTCAGAACATTTAAGCAGACAAAGGCGGCAGATGCCATGGACGGGGAGGAGAACGAAGTGCCGTAATAGAATCCCCCTCCTCCATTTGAAGCCCCCGTTGAGAGTGGGTATTGAAAATATAGCCCCGGGGATTCTATTAGAGGGAATACGATAATGTGAGCAGCATCAGGCAATGAATGAATAACTAATGTAGTTCTTTCTCCCGAGGTTTAGGCATCATTCGGCGCCGCCAACAGACTTTGGCTGTTGCAAAGACCCCGCAGGGGCGTCCATCGCGAATTGTTCGGATGAAAACGCCAAAATAAAAGAGAGAGAGAAAGGAGAGAGATCGAAGTGAAAAAGGACCTTTAAATTAAGATTCATTTGTTTTCTCTCTAAAATTTGCTCTGATCGCCTCCGCTGATCTGTCCAAAAAAATCTCCAAAAAAACAAAAACAAAATGCCAAAATTTCATTTGTTTATTTGATTTAAAAAATGGGGCTCACCATTTCTTCGGCGACTGATTGCCCTCCTCGGCTCATTATCACCTCACATTGGATGAAAAAATGGTCGCTGGCATCGCCGCCGTTTGGGTGTTCGGCGTCGACCTTTGGAGGCTCAGATTCGCCAGCGGCGAACGAAGGGGGGCTGCCTTGATCAGAGTGATCAGAATGATGACCCGTCGGCGGTTGTCCGATCGGACATCCATTCTGATCAGCGAAATGATTTGAAAATGTATGGATGACACTTAAGCTGTCAGTTTTTGTACTTCATCACTGATTTGTACTGCTCGAGTGGGATGAAGGCCATCCACCGCGGAGTTCCGCGAAAAAGCCGCACATTTTCGGAGCCGAAGAGGAAAAGCTAGCGTAAAAAGTCAGGGAATTTCAGTACAAAAATGGGACGGTCCTCAAAATTACCATTTCCTTTCCGTCCCAAACTGAGTCCCAACCGAAGCAATTCCTCCGCTTCTCGTCCCTCCCAAATGCGCATTTCGCGCACTGTTGTCTCCCTTTCGCGGGGTGCCATTGTCGTTGTTGGCAGTGATGGCATCACTTTTCTGTTTCATCACAATTTTGTAATTACCGTATTTCCTACAATAAAGCCCTCTCCCATGAAATAGCAGCGCCCGCTTTTGGGAAGGATTGGGAAATAACCTCACCCCCCCCCCCCTCCCTCAAAATAGACCACCCCCTCCTCCCTAAAATAGAGTCCCTTGAGGTAAATAGACAAATAAGGCCCGGGGGTCTTATTTAAGGGGATACCGTAGCCTGGGGGGTATTCCAACGATAACCTGTCCATGCGCGGTGGACCCTTCTCCTCTGCTTCGTCCTCCTTCTCCGTGTCAATTGGACAGCGCACAAAATAAGCATTGTCTTCCGCCGTGACCACTTTGGGGTTCATCTCCAAGTCGACAATTGCCACAAACTCTGTGTCGCGCTTTTGAAAGTGTCAGCCATTATTAAAAAGGTTTTTGCCCTCCTTTGCCCTTTCTTTCTTTTTTACCCGCACAATGGCACACTTTTGCAGGTGGTCGTCGTCCAGCGGAAGTCGCAGTCCGACGCGGTTGCGACCGCGTCCGTTGACGAAGCATTGGCCGTCCGGGCGCGTCTTTAGCCGTCCGTGAAAAGGCTCCGGGAAGCGGACGAACATTTCCATGGAATGGGACGAGCAGCGAACAGACACTTTTAAACAAATTTCCAAGATACAAAAACGGAAGTTTGGTACAAAAATGCCGAGAAACCAATCGATATTTATGAACGAAGGAGAAAAGATAAGAGACCAGAAAAAGGAGCGGAATCGGAAGAGGACGGAGGAGGAAGAAGAGCGGATGAGAGAAGAATTAGGCACACAAAGTTGGCATTGTGCACTGAATGGGGCGGCATCGACCGGAAGGGCATGAGAAGAGTGAGCGGCGGGTGCCGATCAGTCACTGACCTCAAAAATAGATAATACCTTTTGCCGTATTTCCTAAATAGAGCCCCCCCCTTAAATAGAGTCCCCGTAGCCCCATTAAAGTATAGCCAGCCCCACCTGAAATAGTTCATTTAAGAAGTACGGTGTGTGTGTGTCTGTAGTTTCAATGTATATTTTGGTTGATGAATGAATGAATTAACAAGGCAATACATAAGGTTGTGGAACTGAATTATTCCAAAGTCAACGGCCTTTTAAAAGCTGAAAATGGTGGCATTTTGGCGATCGGCGGGGGACTGTCGCTGGCACAAACTGACTGATCAATGCAAAGGTTTCGCGTTTGCATGAAATGAGCACTGCGCGAGTGAGTGAGTGTTTGCTTCCTCGCCTAATAAGTTGGCGGAGGCGGGGGGGGGGCACTTGGCGAGTGAATCGGCGGACGGATAATTGTCACCTCGGCAGCCACCAGCAGTAGGAGAAGGAAGACGGAAGGAAGGATGAGGTGAGTGAGGACGATGGAATGGCAAAGGATGCATGGATGGATATGAATGGAGGCGATTTGATATATCCGATGAATATGGAGAGCATGGACGGAGGGACGGAAGGATGAGCATAAGCATGGGGTCGATTTCGAAAATGCGCAAGATGATGGACCAAAGGGAGCAGATCGCAAAGATGATAGGGAGCGATGAGGTAGAGAATGGGATGGGATCAAGCGAAGACATTAGTCAAAAGGGGTCATCAGCAGATGGGATAAACAGATGGCCAGAGTATGTCTGATCAGGAAGGGGTCACCAGGTGAGATAAAGAGATGGCCAGGGGGGGCTCATCAGGAAGGGGTCGCCAGAGGGTGCTGATCAGGAAGGGGTCACCAGGTGAGATAAAGAGATGACCAGGGTGGGCTGATCATGGTGAGAGTGAGACCACCAATAGATGGTGGATTTGGATCATGGAATTTAGGGGGTGCCACCAATGGATAGGGGTGGGATCCGAGAAGCTCATAGATGGGGGGGGGGTGGGTGGGGTTGGTTCAAGAGATGGCCGGAAGGTGATCAGCTAGGAGTCGGATTTCCGAACTTGTCGCCACATATTTCGACCATCCGATTTCACTCGAAGGCTTCCCTTTTTTTTCTCATTTCATTTTTTATGCCCACCCCTTTGGCGTTCCTTTCATTTTCCGCCCCTCGGCGCCGTATTCCCTGGCGGCGATGCCAAGCCAACTGTCATTATTCAACCTCCCCTTATGTTGGTCGCCCACTTTTTGCTTTTTGTTTCCACCTCTTCACACATATTTTTATATGTTAAAGAACACAAAGAGCAACAACGACTTCCCCTCACTGAAAGGAAGAAGCAATAAGCTCCTCTCTTTCCCCCCGGGGTACCCCTCTCTTTCCTCCCCCCTCCCCCCCGTTACCGCCCTCTTTCCTCCCCCTCCCCCCCCGTTACCGCCCTCTTTCCTCCCCCTCCCCCCCGTTACCGCTCTCTTTCCTCCCCCCTCCCCCCCGTTACCGCCC
>JAKKIK010002130.1:0-12533 GCA_024500135.1 Heterodera carotae
ATTACGGGCTTTTCTAAAGTCGGAATTGCTGAATTTGTGCTCTTTTTGGCATTCGAACCCGACCCTGCTGAATTCGTGCCACTGGGACACAACAATTTCTGCAATAGATCATGGTACATGACGTCTTCTTCACCAACGACCCATCAAGCATCATCGTCAGCCGAACAAACTCCAAAAATTGCCACTGCCAATGGAGGCCATGTCGGCGCCACCGGCGCCTCGAGCGCCGGACAACCAATCGCGACGATGCCGCGCCGAAACGGCGCCATTGCCGAGGACGAAGCCGTCGCCGATGGAACACAAAAAAGGCGATGACATGATGATCAAGATGGTGAAAAGTAAAATTGTGGAACAAAATGGGTGGTCAAGAAAATTCATTTGAATTAATATTTTTAAATTATTATTTAAAATAATATTAAGTTGGGTTAATGGTTATTTTTCTTCCGCTTTTATATATGTGCATAGTATTTTTTGTGAGCATATTCGGCGCTCTCCAATTAAGGAACAACCAAAATAAATTTTGCGGATGCATATTTTGCATGTGATTGAATGATGGATTAAACGTAATAAATGGGAGCAATTTTGGCATTGTTATTTGCGTTACACATTTATTATAAAATTAATTGTGGGTTAATTAATTAATCAGCTGACAAAATCATTTCCGTCAACCTCCAAATAAGAGTGATCTGCCGAAGACGACGACGACTTTTGATGGTCATTTATTTTTTGATTGATCATTCATTGCCTAATATGTATCAGTCACTCCCGCCGGGCGCAAAGAGCGCGATGATTTGCACGTTCATCATTCGTGCGTGACCTCCTTATTGCCCCTACGAAAAAACTAATACGCGCGACTGTGCCGCCCCTGCCCCCCCCCCCCCCAAAAAAAGGTTCGGCGAAGACGGCGTTTTTTGATAGTTTGGCAATTTATTTTTAGATTCACCATTAGAGGTAACAACCAGAGATCGGACAATACAATTACCAATTCATCATTAAAATACAAATAATATTTTGGTATTTTATTTGAAACTCGGCTTAGGAACGGGCAAATTTCACGAAACGAAACACTCCGAAATGTGGAGTGGGGACCGACCGGCTGCAGTATAACAAAAATACCTGATCGTTGATCGAAGAAGGGAAATTTCTGATTTTTCTAATTTTTTAAAATAGCGAAATATACACTCGAATAGATATGAACAAAAAGAAAAAATAAAAATACCGCGAATCAAATGGAAAATGTATTTTCTATGCTTAACATATCGAAACCGGCGCCAAAAAAGGTAACATATTTCCTCTAATAGAAGTCACCCCTTCCATTTGAAGATTTACCTAAATTAAAATTAGGTAGTGCTAATATTTAGATTAAGCTCTGAAAATAAGCAAATCCGCTGCTAAATTTTTGAGGAATTATAGAAAAATTTTTAAATTAAAAATATTTGAAGGTCGCAAAATAGACGCCCCCTTTCATTTAAGGCCCTCTAATAGAGTGCCCCTCAAAGGAGTATTGAAAAATAAAAGTCCCGGGCCTTCTATTAGAGGGGTGTTGCCTGTTTTGACGATCTCTTGCAATGACACACAAATAAAAGCAAAAAGACTTGACAGTTGAAAGAATTTGGAAAATAAATGAAAGTGATCACATCGGAAGCAGAGGGGGCCTTGGGAGCCATCGGCGAGTGGTCATATACCAGGGATGTGACCGGATGCGAAAAATCAGTATACTCTAATAGAGAACCCTTACGTACGATTAAAAAATACAGGAAGTCCGTAATTTTCCCCAAAAATCCGAAATTCGGAATCTGGTCACATCCCTAACATGTACCCAAACATCCAAGTAGGGGCTTGCCGTGATTTGTTCCTCAAGGCGTAAAATTCCTAAATTTATTATTTGGTTATTTGAATTTAACAGCAATAATTATGTGCTAAATGTACCACAAATTGTCGAACTTTTCCTTATGCTGGACAAACAAACGTTGTAGTTTTTCAAAATCTTGGAAAAACACTCCGTTGTTCAAGCCGTCAACGGCTGCTGAATGGCTAATGCTGTCCAATGTTTTATAAATAATTTGGCTGTATGCTTGCATGCCAACATTTTGCATAACGCTGCCGACATATTGGCAAAATTGGTGTACCTGTCAATGGAAACAAATCGGATATTTTATCGGATGTAGAAACCATTCGTTGCGGAAGTGCAAAAGATCAACGCACGGTGGGGACTCGAACCACCACGACCCTTCCATTCCGTGGAATGCTCTACCTCTGAGCTACGCACGCACCCCTTCCCTCGCACTTTTCTCCAGAGAATCACTTTAAGTAACCGCACTACACGGAACACTTAGCGAGATTTCGGGATAGGTATTCGGACGAGCGTTTTACCGGTCTACCGAAGACGTAATTTGCTGAACGCTGGAAAAGCGCTTCTGCCTGTTGAACTTTTTAGTTCTATTCGGCTTGATTTCTTTAGACAGCGATATTTGCCGATAAAGAAAAAATTGTGTTCAAAAAATTTTGTCGGCGGTCTTTTGTGAGCCACTAACCTGTCGAACAATTTCTGGCAAATTAATGCTGGCAAACAAAAAATGGTCATTAACAGCGGTTTCATCATGCATTTGCTTTATCCAAGCAATTAAACTTTTTGATTGCAATAAAAGTCCGTTGAATTGTGCAACAATAATTTGCTTCAATTTTAGCATGGCTAGCTTTGCCGAGTTTTCCAATTGAGGCATTTTCTGACGAACTTCCTTAATTAGATTTTTGTTTTTGGCCCAATTATTAGAGGACTGAGATCCTTTTGTTGACAACCACACCATTCAACACCCACTCGATTGAATCCAAAATGATCCGGGTCTCCATTTGTCCGGGTGTCAATTGGTCTGGGTGTCTGTTGGTCCGAATATCAATTTTTTGGTGTTAGCTCGTTTGGGTATCCATTAGCATGGGTATCCTTTGGTTCAAGTGTCCGTGGTCCAGGTGTACATTTGTCCGGATGTTCATTTTTCTGGGTATCCCTTGGTCCGGGTGTTTATTCGTCCGGGTGTCTATAGATCTGGGTGTCCATTGGTCCTGGTGCCCGTGGTGCCGGGCCAGGGTTGTTCCGGGTTACCCGAAACCCAAAACCTGGTCTTTTTAGCGACCCGAAACCCGACCCGGGACAACCCTGGTGCGGGCGTCCATTGGTCCGGTTGTCTATTTGTCCGGGTGTCTGTTGGTCCGGGTTTCAATTCGTTTGGGTTTAATTTATCCTGGTGTACATATTCGTCCGGGTGTAGTCGACTCTGGCGAAAAACTTTTTGTTGTTTACTTTCATGTCCTCATCATACGGCATTTTGGCTATGCCATCAACGATTTGGGTCCATTCAGACTGAAACCAGCGAGAATAGACAACCAAACTGTCGCCATCGATATGAGGAGGTCCAAATTCAGCAATTTTTGCAGGCAATTCGTTTTCCAAAATGTTAAATTTAGTCTTCAAGACAAGCTTTTGGACAATTTGCATCAGTTTTTCATCGTTTGTCTTGATAAATTTGGCCATCGACATGAGATTTTTGACAATTTGCGTCATTTTTCCATCGATGGTTTTCGTTTTAAGCGCTAAAATTGACACTTTTGCGTGTTCAAATGGCTCTACGGCACAATATGTTACATTGTTTTTAATGAATGTCAACATTCTGTCCAATAATTGTTCAAGTTCTGCCACATTTTGCTCTGTCCAATTGACTTTTTTGATCGATTTCATTTCCGATTTAATCACCAAAGTATTGAATTTCGGCATATATCCACGAATTGTTAGGCGGATTTTTGGCACTAATCCATCCAAATATATTTGATCAAGTTTTCTTCCATTTTCATCAATACCTTTCCGCAACTGTTCACAATAACCTTGTACATTTGTTATTGGATCTTGGAATTCGAATTGCAATTTTAATTCTTCTGCGGGTAAACCGATGTTTTTATTCGCGAAAGCATTTAATTTTGGTTCGAAAGTCTGACATAATTCGGCGACGGGAGTATTAACACGATCTTTGGAATTTTCTGTGGAAAAAGAGACAAAAACATTTAAGAGGAATTGATCCGTTTTATCCGTTCCTTTAAAAACCTTTAATGATCGGATCATTCTCCAATTGCTTGATTTCGTCCTGGATTACCAAATATGGTTTCACCCATTCTTCATATTCAACATAAGTGCCGAATACAAATGGAATGCTGAGAAAATGGGTCATGAAAAGCCAAAAAGGGCATCGAATAAAAAGCATCCTATCTTAACAAAAAAATGACTGAGTTATTGGTTTAAATCTTTGACAATTACGCCTCGTATTTATTTTATCGTCTAATAGAACCCCCCCTCCCTCCTCCATGCGCATGAAACCACTCATCCCCCACCCTTGAGGCGCTATTGAAAAAAAGGAACCCGGCGGTATGTGAGCGAAAACAGGGTCCCCAGTAGTGACTGGTGAAGCGAAAAAACCCGGGACCGGGAGCGGAACCGGGATTTCAAAAAGGTGGCCCGGCGGGATCCCGGCCTATCATAAGCCCGGGATCCCGGAAAAATCACGGCCAGGATCCCGATCCCGTCGGTCACTAGTCCCCAGCGACCCCTTGGTACCAGTGGAAGCACAGCAGGAGAGGTTATGGTAGGCCATGTTATTTGTCGTTTTTGCCCAAGCCTATGCCAACCGGGCTGGCTTTTGCTTTTAGGCAACGTTGTACTTCTCATTCAGGCGCCTAAACCTAAGCGAGAGCCTGCCCATTTTATTCAAAATCGGATTAATAGAAAATTATGGATTAATAAATGAATGAATATGATGGGATAAAAGCTAATAAAATTGAGCATAATGTGCACGTGTTTAAGCACGAGCACTGCGCTGAAAAGCGCATAAGTGCATATTTGGTTAAGCAGGTGCTGCTATTAATGTAATAATAATGGGGCAAAATGCCTATTCAAATGCGATTTTACGAAAATTGATTTTTTCAACAAAAATATAAGTAATATTTTAAAATAATGCACATTTTTAATATTTAGGCTGAAATAAGGAAGGAAATTAAACGATTATTAGGGGTATATGGTCCGCCGGTTAATTTGATGCCAGATCGGAAAATGAAATACCATTTAATATTGAGCGCCCATTCAGTAAAGCCTCCACCTCTAATAAAGCCCTCTCCCCTCGCCTCCCTTTGAGAGGGATTTAACACAGGGCTCCCATCAAAAATTTTCCGAAATAAGTACAGCACTGGTGAAAAATAAGTTTTTGGCCAACAAAAATAAGCACATTTTTTAAAACATGTTTGAGGCTTAATCTCGCATTTTATTCAACAAAATCAGCATTTGGACGTATTTCTAGCTCTGTATGCACTGTAAAATTGAAAATACCGTATTTTCTCTAATTGAAGCACCGGTGCTTCTATTTTCCGGTCGTCGTCTAGGGGGTGCTTCAAATGGAGGGGGTGCTTCAAATGGAGGGGGTGCTTCAAATGGAGGGACTGCTTCAAATGGAGGGGGTGCTTCTACCCTTTTTTTAAATAAAATATGACAAAAAAGTAAATTTTTTAAATGAATGCTGAAATGCTAGAGGTGTTAGCGGATGCATGCATAAAGATCTATGGGAATCGCGAATTTAACTAGTTGTTTAAAAAAAAAGTAGGAAATCGGAAAGCCGCCAGGATTTCGAATTCAGGACTTAGCACACAAAAATGCTTAATTAGAAAACTTTTAAATTTTCGTTTTTTTAATTTTATTTAACCGAATAATTTTATATATTTTTAGCCGAAATTTTTAAATCAATTATGCATAATATAAAATGGAAGCATTCGTTGTCAGCTGAAAATCCACCTCGAGGTTAAGGACATTGTCCTGCTGCTAAATATTGAAGCCAATTTGATGATTTTTATTAGCGCTTTTACCTCATCGAATTATTCATTCACTTTATCCAAAAGCTGTTTATCCTCTGAAGAGATATATGTAATATTAGGTCTTTTAAATTTATATTTTAAACAAACATTTTGTTGGGGATGCCGGAGGTTTAAAATGTCTAAATCAGATTAGGTATCTAATTTTTCCAGGACTTTCTTTCATTAATTGACAGGGCCTTTCAAATAAATTGCCATCTTGGAGAGTCACGAATAAGTTTTTGGCTAAATCAATTTGGCAATTTTTTCACATTTTTTTGTGCTGATTTTTGAATTTTTTGGAAAATTGGCTCTGTTAGTTTAAAGCCCCGGATATATGCCAATCATCCGCTAAAGCAATGTAAAGAAATACATCTTAGAAAATAATTTATTATTTGTCTGTCTGGCTTAATGTGGAAAAGGCAAGTGTAGCAACAAAAAAAAAAAGAAATAAAAAGTGACAAAGAAACATTTTCTAGAAAACAGATATAAGCTAACCCTTTCTAAAATAAGTGTCAGTTTTCAGAATTTTTCGTAAAAATAATTTTAGGAACTAATATTCGAATTTAGTTTCAGCCTTTTTTTATATTTCAACTTTTGAGAAATTTAGACCGATTTTCAAGAATTGTAAACAAATACCTAATAGAGTGCATTCGAAAAATTTGTTTTCTCTTAAGTAAATGATCTTGCCCCAAAACCAATGAAAAATATTTATTGCATTTAAATAATCAAAAAATATAATCAATGCCCATCTTTAAAATAACAAATTTTCTTCCATTTCATAGAATTAAATAATATTTACACACTCAATTTTTAGAATGTTTTTTGTGTGTTGCATTTTTTCACTTTTCTTGGCACATTTGCTGCTCTCCATTCCTTTGGCATTCGGCGCTTTTGTTGAATACGAGCAGTGGGTGGCACCGTATTTGGTAGTCCGGAATGAGGTCACTGAACTGCTGGAGAATGAACCGATTGTTAAAGGTATATTTATGGACCATTTTTGTGACAAATTTTCTTAACAAGCCCAAAAATTTTCTCAAAAATTTTCCGACGGCGCCTAGGGGCACCGCCTGCCCCACCACTTGCTTTACTGTACATCAGCGCCAAAAAATTAAATTTAGTAGAAAATTTTTGCCACCTTTTATGCAATTTGGGCAAATTTACTTAATACACCAATTTAAAATTGTCAAAAATTCCATCGTCACCGCCAGGCCCACCTCCACCATAACAAATTTCTTTGTCTAAGTTCAATGCCAAAAAATATTAGCGGAGAGAATATTTTAAACACATACCGTATTTTCTGTATAAAAGCTCCCGTGGGCTCTGTTTTTCAACCCTTCTCAAAAGAGGGGCTTTATTACAGGGGAGGGCTCTACCACAAGGGGTCTTTACTTTTTTTACAAAATATAAACAAAATATGAAGATTTTCTAGTCAATTTTCAGTCAAAAGTTCTTGAAATTTTCGTAGTTTTTTACATTAATTTCCTCAATGTTGAAAAAAATGTTGAAATTGATAAAAAAACAGGGTTCTTTCAAAATAGGTCCACCTTTTTTTTAACTTTAAATTGTTTACTTGGTTTATTGATAAATTATTTAATAGGTAACTAAATAATCGTAATTAAATAATTATTGTTTATTTATTTTAATTATTAGGTGGTTTATTTTATTTTTAAGAGGCTCTACCGCAGGGGGCGGGGGCTTTAATATAGGAATTACGGTAAGTAGCAAAAAAAAAATTTTTTCTAGATACCTAAAAAACCCTAACCCAAAACCTGAAAGACCCAACTTTTTCCAAGAACCCAAACCCGACTTTGAAATTTTCAAATGCCCGACCCGCAGCTCTAACCCGAACTTTTTCTCATCCGGTTGCATCACTGGTATACATGCTTAAAGCATGGCACAAGTGCTCTTCAAATGCTTCATCTTTTTTTACAGAAAATTTCGACATTCAGCAAATTCAAACAGAACTTGTTAAATTAAAACCAAAATTGGCTGCTTTAATTGAAAAAAGGCATAATTTACCTGTAGGAGACAAACTGAGCTACGAATTTCTGGTACCGATAATGTATGTACTTGATTATTGCACATTGCTCCAAATGGGTACGGATTTGTGTGGACGAGAAGCGGATCAAAAATATTTGGACGGATTAGTGCCGGAAATGCGTAAAAAAATTCACGGATACATAGAGCATTTCAACACTTTGGTAATTCAAAACGAAATGGAATCGATCAAAGAATTGGTGATCAAAAATGGAATGGAAATTGACAATTGGACAGACAAAAATGTTACGCTTAAACAGATATTGGACAGAATGTTGACATTCATTGCCAAAAACAATTCATATTGTGCCGAAGAGCCATTTAAACACGCAAAAGCGTCCATTTTGGCACTCAAAGAGATCGCCGACGGTAAACTACAGCAAATTGTTGACAAGCTTGTGGTGAAGGCCGAATTTAGCATTTTGAAAAACAAATTGCCTGTCAAAATGGCCGAGTTTGGGCGTCCGCATATTCGCGGCAACGATTTGCTGCAATCTTTAGGATGGCCGGAAATCATTCGTGCCGTCCATGCAACCGTAGCCAAAATGCGGGATGATAAGGAAATGAAACGCCAGAGAAAATTTGTAAAATAAAGTCAAGTTCCTTAAGAAAAATTAGACTAAAATCGAGTAAATTTATGCGAAAATAACCAATAATAATCATTAACATGACTGGGTAATAGTTTTTTAAACGGAATTAGTGAAGAAAATCGTTCAAATTTTCCTTTAAATTTTCTTTTTTATTAAATTTCCTTTCCCTTAAATGGAGAAAAATTTTTTTATCTGAGGGCCTTGGGGTAGGGAAGGCACTTACTTCGCGTACCCTTTCCCCTCCGGGTACGTTCCTAAAAGATTTCCTTCCCCGAGGGGTTCACTTTTAGTTTTGTTTAAGTTAGCCGACTACGAAAAAAACATGTGGCCAAAATGAAAAAAATCTTTAAGAAATTACTCAAACAAATTGGCAAATTTGCAAAAAAAGCACAGAAAATAACGCATGAATGGCAACAATTCATTGTGCAACAAATGGACACAATTTTATTTCAAACAAAAAATTTACGTGCATGGATAAATCTGATTTATGACCAATCTGAAGAGCAGAGCCATTTATTTCTCGTCAGTAATTTGCCAGAAATTGTTACACACATCAAACAATTTTGTCAAAATGTTGAAGTGGCATTGAGAAATGTTGGCATGGACAGCAAAGAAATTTATGACCAATTAGACGGCATTAGGCAATTAGTTGAGGGGTTGAATAAGCGTGATGAACTAATCAAGCACTTTGACAATTTATTAAAATTGTTTGAAGATGGGAAGAAAAAAATTGACGAAATGTGGCACGTTTTTTCAAAATTTTTTTTTTTGCGTTAAAACATAATTTAATTTTAGGAACATTATTGATGAGTAAAACGCAAAAGAATTGATGTGTGCACAACATTCAGCAAAAAAGAAGAGGAATGATTTGTGTCAAAATTACCGTATTTCCTCTAATAGACGCCCCGGGGTGTCTATTTTTCATTGGACTTGGATTATCATTAGATTTACAAAACATTCATTTTTTCTGCAAAATTTTCTTTTGATCCGCTATTATCTTTTGGCATTTCTTGGGGCTTTTTATTCACAATTTTCAAACCGTAATGCAGAGTAAAAAGAAATTGTTCTTCAAACCAGATCAATTTTCGAGTATTTCGTTCCGCAAATTCTGACCATTTTTGGTTGATTCTGCCCACTTTATTCAAATTAATAAAAAATTATGGATTAATAAAAATTATGGATTAATACTAAGTAAATGAATGAATATGATGGGTTAAAAGCTAATAAAATTGAGCATAATGTTCACGTGTTTAAGCACGAGTTCTCAGATTCGTGATAAGCACCTTTTTAAAGCCTAGAAAAAATGCCTGCCATATTTTTAACTTTTTTTTTTCCGTCGTGACCGCAATTCTGCACCTTTGCCCGTACTCCTAAATAAAATTCCATTTCCAATTGTTATATTTCTTAAATCTTAAAATGTTAAGGTCAACACAATCATTTTTCTTCAAAACGGCGTCCAACGCTACAATAAATAAAATGAGTTACGCATCACTTAAGGGAAAATATGAATCACAGCGAAAGATTGATGAGCGCGCGAAAATTATTGATTGTTCTATGGTTTTTAGCACCTAAGAAAACCTATAAAAGTGGTTTTAGGTCATTTTGAGTTTGGCAGCTATGATTCATATTTTCCCTTATTTTATTTATTGTAGCGTTGGACGCCGTTTTGAACAAAAAGGATTGGGTCACTTTTTTGCCCCAGGCAAATAGAACATTTTCATCGAATTATCTTTCATTCTTATCAGTTGGGAAAAACGAAAATCTTTTTAAGGTCATTATTATTCTAGCATCATATGTATTTGTTGACTTTAACATTTTAAGATTTAAGAAATATAATACCGTAATTCCTAATTTAAAGCTCCCCCTGATGTAGAGCCCACCCTGAAATAAAGCCCCCCTTTTGAGATGGGTTGGAATATAAAGCCCCCCCCCCTGAAATAAAGCCCCCCTCTGATTTTAAGGGCGAACACCCAAAATAAGTATTTTTAAGTTCGAATAACGTTAAAACGCAAAATTTTCGAACAAAAAATGTGTTTTTCGTGCATTTCTCGTCAAGTTAAAGCCGCAGAAAAAATAAGCAAAAACAGAAATTCTCACCCTAGTGATGCGTAACTCATTTTATTTATTGTAGCGTTGGACACCGTTTTGAAGAAAAATGATTATGTTGACCTTAACATTTTAAGATTTAAGAAATATATTGTTACAATTGGAAACGGAATTTTATTTAGGAGTACGGGCAAAGGTGCAGAATTGCGGTCACGACTAAAATATGGCAGGCATTTTTTCTAGGCTTTAAAAAAGTGCTGATCACGAATCTGAGCTTAAATTTTGAAATCATTGATTTTTATCTGAGATTTTCATCAAGTGCTTGATTTTCCAAATTTTTTAAATACACAAGTTGGGATAGGAACAACTTTTTAGGGCTAATTCGTGACGCTGAGGACGAATGCCAATTCGGATTTATGCCAAATTCGAATCCCAAACCCGTATCGAACAATGGGGTAAATGTTAAAAACGCATCTTTGCAAATATTGCTCCGTCGGGACCGCAATTCTGCACCTTTGCCGGAGTACGGAATTGACTATTATCCTAATTTAAACGGATTACTATGGCTGCGAAAATGTGCAAATGCATTTTTTTTTCCTGTATTTTCCATGGTCTAATTAGTGCCAAACCTTCCTTTTTGGATTTTCGGTACAAAAGTTGGGAATTTATCTGCAAATTTTTGTATGTTTTCGGATTTTGGTGCATGTTTTGGGTTTTTGTTAGAGATCAGACAATACATTTCAAAAAACCTTAATATTTAATATAAATAATTCAATGATTTTTGCTTTTTTAGGTTAGTAAAAATTAAATTTTTAATATGCGAATCAAATTTCAAAAATTTTTGATTGGTTCTTTTTTCAACTTTAGTGCATATTTGAGGATTTTTGTGCATATGTACATATTTTATGCATATTTGGCAATTTTTAATGCATATTTTTCGAAGCCCCGCTGATTACAAAATAATTTTAAAAAAAATGTCAACAAAAGCGGAGACAATGTTGGCTCGCATGAAGCTGTTGTTGAGCAGTGGCGGCAATTGCGCGGATGTGCAATTTTTGGTCGGCGAAGAAGGCACTGAAAAAGAGGCGAGAGCGTCGAGAAACTTAAAATAATGATAAAACTCGATAATGAATATTCATTTTAAAATGCTTTACAAAAATTTAAGCTTTTGCAAGGCCACAAACTGATTCTGACCATTTCTTCCGACATTTTTGAGGCAATGTTTCGTTTTGACACTGCAAACGCCGACTACCGTCAAACAAAATTGGGTAATAATTAGGGTTGGACCGAACCGAAACCGGCCGTCTCGGTTAACCGAAACCGAACCGGTATCCGAAACCGACCGATTCGGTTAACCGAAACCGAACCGGTATCCGAAACCGACCGATTCGGTTAACCGAAACCGAACCGGTATCTGAAACCGACCGATTCGGTTAACCGAAACCGAACCGGTATCCGAAACCGACCGATTCGGTTAACCGAACCGAAACCGAATTTTCTCGGTTTTTCGGTTCGTTTCGGTTTCAAACCGACAACCTTAAATAATTTGAAGTGCGTGCAACACTTTTAAATATTCAATGAAAACCACCTTTTTTGTATCATAACTTTTTCCCGGGGTTTGGCTTGTTCATCCAAGCATTGTGAGACAAAAATGCAAAGACCACCAAAGAAAAGGCGCTCAAAATTTAAAATCTAAAATATTTTTAAAAAATCAAGCCTCGTCGGCCGAAATTTACACTGTGGATGTCATCGATGTTGAGGCTGGCGCTTTTAAGGCGATGCTGAGCTTCATTTATTCAGATGATTTAAGCGGACTGAATGGGGACAATGCAATGGCAGTACTAAAAGCGGGTAACAAAATTAACAAATAACTACTAATAAGTAGGGATGGGATTTTTAGGTAAATACCTAAAATTTTTGCGCACTTGTAACGTTGAGATAAGCACAAAAAACGAGTTTTTAGCTTGGTTTGGAGCT
>JAKKIK010002131.1:0-12526 GCA_024500135.1 Heterodera carotae
GGCATTTTCAGAGGCCTTTTTCAATCACCATCCTCCAAAAATCCATTTGATAAGGATAATTTTTATTATTGATTTCTTCTTATAGCCCTAACTTTTCTCTATTCATTCCATATTTGTTTGTTTCTATATCTCAATTATTGGCCATAGAATCATCCGTCAAAAGTGCCTACCTAAAAAATGACAACTTTTACATTTTCACCCCATCCTCCATGAATTCTATGCCTAAGAGATTTATCTTTTGCCTGAAAAATGGCAACTCATTATCGATAATAATGGCGGGTATTTCGAGTCATGATTGTGTTTGTTTAATTCATATTAAAAAAAAATTCTTTAAAAAAAAGTTGTGCGGAGACTTATGTTACACCCTAAGTAGGCAAAATAGATGTCAGATTCGGGATCGCCGGTCCTAAAAACCCCTAAGATTGTGCTTTTTACGACTTTTAAAAACTTGAAATTTTTTTCGAAAAATGGGGGGGGGGGGATAAACTGCACTATTACCAATTTTACTTGTTTTTGGTCTCTAACAGATCAGTAATCACTTTTTTCAGTATTGTTGCCATTTTTGGATTTTTTTATGTTATTTTATGCGATTAACGATTATCTGTTTTTCTTTTTTACAAAAAATTTGATTTTAAAAATCCCGGCCGGGATCCCGGGTTTTTTGATGGACCGGGATATAAACCGGGACGGGATTTTGGGTTTGAAGTCCCGGACCCGGTCCCGGGTTTTTTGATTTCGCCGGTTACTAGCGCATAAAGCACCGCCGGATCAATTCCTCTTAATGATAGGAAGGGCAAAGAAAATTCCGGATTTTTTTGGCTTAAAATCTTTCAATTTTTGCGTTCAAAAGTGAAAATAAGGCACGAAAAAAAGACCAAATTTTGTTAACAAATTCACTCACTTTCTTCCAAATTTTCCCCGCCCCCCCCCCCTTCCGCATCCACAGAAAATTGTATCTGTAATGAAAGTAAGACGCGAAAAAGCGTAGAAAATGTGGCAAAAAAAACTTGGCAACACTGGATAAAACCGATTTTTGAAAAATTTTAAAGTTCGACTTTTTGTTCGAATTTGACTACGGTTTCAGAAATGGGCAAAATGGATGACGGATCGTGTTCAGCGACCTCTAAAACCCCTAGAAACATGTTTTGAGCGACTTTTAATAGTTAGAAAAATTTTTGGAAAACGGGGGGGGGCGGCACCAGCTCAAGTATTACCGTCCGGTCCTCATAATCAATATTTACCCCTATTTAGAATGGAAGAAACAATCAGATCTTTCAAAGTTGTTTTGTTGGGCGAAGGCGCAGTTGGCAAAACATCGCTAATGCTTCGCTACACTGAAGACAAAGTAATTGCAGTTTTTGTTCGATACATTCGAGCGTTCTCAGTTCAATAACGAACACGTGAGCACTGTGCAGGCGGCCTTCGCCACCAAAACATTGGAGTTAGGTGGGACCACGCGCGTGGAGTTGGCCATTTGGGACACTGCTGGGCAGGAACGTTTTCATGCACTGGGACCAATTTACTACAGGGACAGCCAAGGTTTTTGCAATTCTAACTTAATATTCTAGTGAAAGTACCTTTTATTTTGCAGAATTTCCCTAAGTCTTTATCCCTCGAATCACACACCCCCACCCCCTTCACCGAATACCAGACTGAATGTCGAACTAAACCAAAAAAATTCAAGAAGCGAGGGCTAAATGGGTTCAGACGTCGAATTGATAAATGTCAAATGTCGATACTTTCCAGTAACCTAAACAAATAATTTTTTATGTGGCAAAACATGCTTTCAGTAGTTTCGGGGCAGATGATCACGAATAACTCAGAATGATGCTATTGTATTTAAATCCCGAACCCGAGTTTAACTCGATTCTATTCCACAGGCTACCGTTTTTTGCTCATATAGAACACTGAAATTTTTATAGAGATTGGCGGTGCTATTAGACATTGTCGAGCACAAATTTGGAACCTTTAAGTGAAATTCATCTTATTTCTTTTGGTGCCCTTCTCGTCTATGACATCTCTGATCAAAAATCATTCGGTCGTGTCAAAAATTGGGTGAAAGAATTGCGAAGCATGCTGGCGGACAAAGTCGTCATATTCATAATCGGCAACAAAATCGACTTGGCACCGTATCGAACAGTGCCATCCGAAGAAGCCAAAGAGTGGGTTAAATGAAATAATAGGCTTCAATTTTCAAGGTCCAAAGAGCTTTTCCTATTTAAGCGAAAGGTCGATAAACAACTGACCGATAGCAAAATTTTTAAAATTGTTGCTGATTCTTTAATCGTTTAAATTATGCTTAATCATAGCCTTATAAACACATAGAACATTAGAAGGTACCAATTTTGTAGAAATTGGTTGACTAACAAAAATATATAGACTAAAAAATTACCCGTCGGTCAGTTGTAACGCCCTACCCGAAGCCCTGTCGTTTTTCGCAAATGCTTAATGTTAACGATTTCCTTTTTCTTCGCAACCGTTCAGATATGCTCAATCCATTGGAGCTTTTTTCCATGAATGTTCAGCAAAAACAAACGAAAGTGTCGGCGAGCTGTTCTCAAATTTGGCAAAGGGTAGGTTAAACAGTAAATAATTGCTCATCTGACTATTTGATGTTTTAAGCGATATTAAATAAAGCGTCGGACGAAATTGCGGAAAACGAAGGATTCGGCACGACTCCTTTCCATAGGCATTACGGGTCAAGACGTAGCCTAAGAATTGCAGACGAAGAGACACAGGCGGAACGGCGAAAACGGGGGAGGTGTTGCCGATGAAACCAACTCGGATTATTTCCATTTCTATCGAATTATGGGTAACACAATTCCCCCATTCTTCTTTTTGAAAAAATTTTGTTTAGGAATTTCGAGGAGTTCTTCGTAAAAATTTTCGAGAAAAATAAAAAAAAAGGGTAAATTTGATTTCAAATGCGAAATTCTTAAGAAATATCATGAAAATATCCAGAAATTCCTATGGCACCGCTGGATCAATTCCTTTATGATGTGGACGAATTTTTCCTAAATTTTTGGTAATAGTAAAGTTTACCCCCTGCCTTTTTCAAAAAATTTTTAATTTTAAAAATATTGGGGGTCGCCGACCACGAATTCGGAATCCATTTTTGACCAATTACCGAATCGAACAAAAAGTCAATTTTTTCAAAATTCACTTTCTTGCTCAAAATCGGTTCAAATGCACGAAATGGCCATTTTAATTCTATTTGTCGACCCCGGACAACAAATTCGATGAAATTACTCAAAAGGAACCTTTTAATGGTAAGATAAAAGAAAAAAAAAATATGGCCAAATGAGCACTGTGTCTGACTCAGTTCATGATTTATTTGAATTTAAAATCATAAATATTGGTACTTACCTTTTTGTCCCCCCCCCTGAAATTTTTTTGTTTTAATTTGTTCCTAGGGTTTTTAAGTGCTGAACACGAACCAGACATTTATTTTACGCTACCTTGCAGATTAATTGAGTTTTTTTTTCCTTTTTTTGGGTTTGAATTTTAATTTTCTTTTTTTAAGTGAAATTTACGTGTAAAATTGAAAAGTGCCAAAAAATAAATAGGATGCACAAATTCAGCGATGTTAAGCGACATCTCGTCAATTTCATCAACATTTCGCCGTTTAACATCTTGGCGCCACAAGAATTCGCAAAAATGGCTGTCCAGCTTTGCCGAAGAGTGCCGCTCTGAACTTTATTGCGCATTTTGGCTGTCCTCCAAAGCCCTTCAATAGTTTGTGTGTCGGGTATTGCTGGAGTTTTCATTAACATTTTCAAAAAAAAAGTAAAACAAGTTTAGGGGGTTTTCATGGTCTCTGATCCCGAATCCGATATCCATTTCGCCCAATTCCGAATCCCGGACTCAAATGTTCGAAAACTTATAAGAGCGGTCGCCTATCGAATGCAGGATCTAGTTTGCGAACTTATAAGAGCGGTGGCCTATCGAATGCAGGATCTAGTTTGACTATTAAGAAACGAAAGATAAATATGCAGTTTTAGCGTCACTATAATAGTACACCATTATTATTTTTCGCCCGATACGACGAAACGTATACGCGCGCGTAAAGCTATTTCTGTAAATTCTGTTGTGCCTTATTATTTGTTATAAATAATTAAACTGTTTAGGTAGCTTCTATGCCTTGGGCATGAAACTGTGGGTCAACAAATTACATTCTAGATTGTTCCATTAATGTCACTTCTTAATCTAATCCGCTAATGGAGCTCCACGACAATTGGGCAGTAGATACAATCCGTGTTGCGACATTTGCAGCCCCAGTCAAAATCGGACATTTGCGGCCAAAATGTTAAGCGTGGGCCCAATTATTATTACCCAATGAAATTTTTTTTTGTAATTTACACTTTTACGAGCTTCATCATAGTTTTGCTCCCGCCACTTTGCTCCCAGGCCGTTTTCTCCCACCGTTTGGCTCCCGTGGAAATTTTCGCAGATCATAACTTTCAAGCAAAAATTCTTGAAAAACCGCAAGGCTAGGTCAGGCTTAGGGGTAATTTTGGTAATACTGAAGCTAGTGCCCCCCATTTTTGAAAAAATTTCAAGTTTTAAAAAGTTATAAAAACAAGTTCCGGTTTTTAGGGTCGCTGATCAGTTGATCATTAATCCGACATTTATTTCGCATAACACCGAACCCCGTAACCAAATTCGAACATTTGGTCGAAATGTCAACTCATTCAAACGTACGAATTATTTCAAATACACGAAAGCAACAACCATTAGGGACAATTTCACTCGTTTTAAGTGATTTGAGACAAAAAATGATTTTTAAATTTTTTTGATTTTCGCAAATGTTCGAATTTGGTTCCGGGGTTCGGTATTGTGCGAAATGAATGTCGGATTCGTGATCAACTACCCTAAAAAAACCCCTAGAACTTGTTTTTATGACTTTTTAAAACATGAAAATTTTTTTTCAAAAAAGGAAGGCACCAGCTTCAGTATTACCGTAATAAATGCCTTTTTTTCTAATTTCAAAACAGCTTCTAGGCCTGTTTTGAGGCGCTGAATACGAATATGACCTCCTTTTTGACCTATTTCGAACCCGGACTTGAATTCGAACATTGGGTTGGGCCGCGGACAAACAGAAGTTCTAAGTCCGAATCTTAAAAATTTAAATGTTCTTATTTTTAAGAAATGCTTTATTTCAGCTCTTTGTTCTTATTTTTGGGATTTAATGGGAAAACTCCGATTTTGAATGGTAATTTTTTAAAATAAATATTTTTGAAGCGATTTTATAGTAAAATCTTAACAAGATTCACTAAAATATTCAAAAAAATTTCCCTGGCGGTGCATCCGGATCGGCACCTTTTGCCTTCAAAAATGAAAATAATACGTGAAAAAAGGACCAAATACCGATAAAATGATCGATCTCAATCTTTGCATCTTAGTTCAGGCCCGTAACCAGGTGGGAATTGGGGTGATTTCTCCCCCTCCCCTCCCCCCGAAATTTTTTTCTGGTTACGGACTTGTTTTAGGTTGACTATCGAGTTTTAGCACGTTTCATTGTTTTCCAATAATTTCCTAACAATGCAATAATCTTTCTCAATTCTTTTTTCCTTTTGAATAGGTGTTGAAAGCGTCCAAAGATTTAACTTCTGGTGCTACGAAAATGCATTCTCCAAAGGCAGCAAATACTTATTCATTGCGTGTTCGTAAACCAATTGCTTTCGATCGCGATTATTCACCGGATCCCCCGGGTCAACCTGCACGGAAGAAAGCGAAACTGCAGGGGAACAATGTAACGCCAAAGAGAGGGCCACGAAAATATGGAGGAGCGAATCAACAACAGCAAAATCTTCCGGGAGGATCGACACCGAAGTTTGCTGTGCCTGTGATTCAAGACTCGTATTTTCTCGCTCTGAAAACAGCCCGAAATCCCACAGTAATAGGCTTTTTTTGGCTCGTATTCCGTTTAAGCCGCACAAAATGTTTAAATAACGGAATAAGAGTCGCTTTTTCTAATTAAAAAATTAGCAATTCATTAAAAATGCTTATCAGTAAATGTCAGTTTTTTCTATATTTTTTACAGAATTTGGTCGATAAATGGATTCGTGAATATGAAGAATCTCCGGACCAAGCAATTGTTCAAATGCTGCAGCTCACTGTCGCTTCCTGCGGCTGTTCTGGAAAATTGGACGCGAATATGATACACAACATGCAGTGGAAGTAACCTTTTGTATATTTGGCAGTTAACTGCCAAAAAAATTTCCTATTTTTCAAAGCCCTAAAAAAGTTTTCTGGTTCGAATTCTTCGCCATTGAATCCCACTTTTACAAACTCTTGCTAATGGCACGTGACTGCAAAAGAACATCCTTTGGCTCTAAACAGATGCAATTAATTCTAAATTCTTAAGGGATATCGTCGAGCGACTAAGCGAATGCTTTGACGAGGATTCTGGCGATTACCCTCTCATTCTCACCACCCACCAATTTCGCAGATTTCGCAACAATTTTGCGGAATTTCTCCAAGCCTTCGTTATTAGATCTAAAAACAGCATTCTCTTCGATGTCACTCTCATGGACAGTCTCATCCAACTCCTCACACTTTTGTCGGACAATCCAATTCGCGCGTTTCGACACACAGCGACATTTGCATGTATTGGTTAAAAAATAAAAACAATGAAAAATATAATTAATTAAAAACGGGCAACTACAATATATTCTTTCATTTTTTTATGATTTTAAGGAGTTGTTTTTGATGAGTTAAGGTGGATGAGTTAAGGTGATTTTGATGAGTTAGGGTGTCTGAGCATGTCGGTAGGTAATGTCATAACATTTTGGAAAACTTGTTCATTCCTCTGGCTGAGAATTTTTTCCTACTGTAAAAATAAGCAAGAATTTTTAAAGTCAAAATTGTGATTACCAATGCTTCTTGGAATCGGTTCCGTGACTCAAACGGTTTCGGTTCCAAATCAGACGGTACTTCGGTTTCGGTCAAAGGAAATGGAAGCCAGGACAACCCTCTTTTTCAGCCATGAAGCTCTCCTCTTCCATCGTTGATGTTGTTGTTGAACTCGTCGAACTCAAAAACAAAAATGCAATTCAAATTGAAACTGAGAAGGCACGGCTTATCCATGGAGGCACAAATGAACGCCTAGAATATCTTTTCCAGACAAAAAATGAGGTGAGAACTGGGGTAACTGCTTGGGATGAAGGGGAGACGGAGGAATTGGACGCTCCGATTACGATTATCCTTTAGGTGTTCATTTTTTCCAAAATATATGCATTTTTAAGTTGGATCAGAAAATAGACGAACTTTCTGCGATGCTCCAATACATTTTCAAATGCGTTTTTGTTCATCGGTACCGGTACTGATTCAATTCTGAGTGTCAAAATGAACGGGACACTTTCTTTCTTTTGAGGGACCAAGTCGCGGACTTCCGGATTATTTGCATTTCCGAACTGGGCATTTGGGTCCGCATTTATCCAGCCTTATTTTTGGACGATTCTTACTTGAAATATGTCGGTTGGAGTCTTTTTGACAAGGTTAGCCTATTCATTAAGAAAATTCATTATGCATTTACAAATTAGGTCCCTGAAGTAAGACAAAAGTGCATTAATGCACTGCTACCTCTTTACGAAAACAACAATTTGGTCGGGAGGTTGGAGCTTTTCACACACAAATTCAAAGACCGTTTGGTTAGCATGGTATTGGACACGGACGTGGAAGTGGCCACCAAGACATGTCAACTCATGACACGAATTTACAAGTAGTCTTTCATGGAATTAGAAATCGGTCACGTTTCATTAAAGGGAATTTTAGGGCATTCCCCGCCCTTCTCGACCCGGGCGCTTGTGTTCCGCTCTATGAGTTGGTCTATTGCAATAACAGACAATTGGCCACCGCTGCTGGTGAATTTGTCAACGCCAAATTGTTTTCGACCACGTCGAATGTCTGCACTAATTGACCACGTTTTTCCTTTTTCAATTCGTTATTGATTTATAATTTATCGGCAGGATCCAATGTCGTTGTCTTCTTCTTCCGCTTCGCTTCTCGTCCCACCAGCTGACAACCGTCAGCTTGTAAAGGATTTGGTCACATTTTTCATTGATGGTGCCGTCCATCGTCACCCGGCTTATTTGGTTGACTCACTCATTGACATTTGCCCCATGCTGAAGGATTGGCCGACGATGGTGGACATTTTGCTCTCGGATGAATGTGCGTTCTTCGGAAATGGCTACCGTATTTAATTGAACTGTTTGGATTTTCAGTCGACCAATTTGACAGTCAGCTGATCGCCATTATGTGTGCTGCTGTCAGGCAAGCGGCGACGGGAGAACACCCGCCGAATCGAATTGTCATCTCAATCAGACGCGGTCCGGGCGCAGGAACTGAGAAGGTGCGTTTTTTATGCTATGGACTTTAGAAGAGGTGGATTAGTGCAATGTCACCCCTATGCAAATGGCTCCCAATCTCTAATGTGAACTTTATTTAAATTATAAAAAACACCCGACAAATTTGAGAAAACTATTAATAAAATGGGTGGGAGGGGAAACCAAGAACACTGAAATCTGAGCATGATGTTGTTCAAAAAGGAATCAAGCAAATTGTTTAAGAAAGACTTTCGCATGCTGCAGGATGAAAGATTACATCTGTCGGAAGTGTTTATTCTCGCACTGCCCCGACTGCTCCAAAAGGTTGAAATTTGAACATATTGCAATGTTCTCATACATTTCAGCTTAAAAAACAAATAATTGCAGTTTATCGCTGATCAAGAAAAAGTGCACGATTTAATCGAAATTTTTTGGCACTTTGAACTCGAAATTTATTCTGTCGGTCGCTATGAGCAGGTCACTTAATTGGATTACTCTACTTGTTTTGATTGTGTTTTCCAATTGCTCTTTAGCCTCTCAATGAGCTAATGGTACTGCTCGAGCGCATTGTCGAACAGTACTCTAACGATGAGATCGCCACAAACATTGCGCGCGTTTTTCAGTTTATTACGACTAACATGGCAGTGGCACAATTCACTGAGACAAGCAGATGCCGTATTGTGGACGGAGTTGTGCAAAATTTGCGACAACAATTGCAATTGTTCGTGGCAAATGAGGAGGAGAGCGAGGAGGAGCAACGGTTGGACGAGGAGGACGAGGCGGCACTGCTGTCAAGCTTCAGAAAAATGGTTGCATTTGCAAGGTGCCAGTGATTTACTTTTTGTGGTGCTAATACAAAAATATAAGTGTTTTGTCTATACAACAGCCACCAGGACTCGAGATTACTTCGGGACTTTATAGGGTTGAGGAGGCCAAATCTGAAAGATTTCATTAAATTTTCACAGCGAGCAATCCGTCTGTTCGATTCTATTGGGGTTATTATGGCTAAGCACTTTTATTGCCGAAATATCAATCAATCGGAATATTAAACCAACAGCTAAAAATTGTTTGTAAAGTTAGAAAAAGGGGATAACAGTGCTGAACCGAAAGAGGGTTCGAAACGCCTGTCTAGGCAATTCTGAGCTCCCCCCTTCCATTTTCCCAATCGCTTCCCCCCCCCCCCCCCGAAACCAAAAATTTACCAATTCCCCCCTCCCCCGAAAGGAAAAAACAATTAAATGATTCAGTTAAACCGGGAATCAATTCGGGTCCAAATAGTCTGATGAGCAATTTGGGTGGGTCAGTGCAGTCTAGGAAAAGGATCGTCAATCGCATAAAGATAACATCGAGCAGAATGACCCATTGCGTCGCAGCCTTCCCTCCCCAAGGGGAAAGCGGGAGAATTATATAGTTACACAATGGGGGAGGCCCACTGGCTGTTGCTGTCATTGCTGGTTTTGTTTGTTTTTAACCCTTTCTGTTTAGCACAATTGACGTCTCTGTAAATTTGGAGTTTTGGGAAATGTGCATGCTTTTGTTACAAAATTCATTTCGATTACATTCGGCCGATTTGGTTGAAAAGGCGGTGCTTTTGTGTTTTCTTCTTCTCAGTTGGGACATGAAGCGATTTGTAGCGACGCAAGAGCACAACGAGGTTGGACAATTATGCTTTAAATGAAAATATTACAATTGGACCATTCCACTAGTTGTTGTTAAGGAGAGCATTGAACTGCTGAAGAAAAAACGAGACCAATTTCTGAGGGTCACAAAGTCCATTCTGCGAGATTTGGCTGCTGGTGTCGAAACTGTGCGCTTTCTGTCGTTTTTTAAATCTTTCAAATCAATTTAGGCATTTATGTGTGTCTGCGACCTTTTGATCATGTTTAACTGGAAGCTTGCTGCTGACTATGGACCTGAGCATCCGATTCGTACTTTGGCAGTAAAAGTGGACAAGGACATGATCATACGAATAACTGAATTTGTAATGGACAATGTTTTTGTTTTGGAAGAAAACGACACCAGTGAGTTTTGGGACATTTATTGATTTTAAGTTTTTGGTTGTCAGTTCGTGATATGGCAGAGCCTGAACGAATTCAACTGATGGCAAAACGGCGCAACATTTTGGCACAATACAGCAAATTGTTCATTTACGGATTATTGCCTATTATAGACAGCGTTGGTATTCTCAGGCAATTCACTCGGGTTAGTACATTTTCTACGTGGATACCGGGTCGGATAACGCTTTCCCTCGCCTTATTACGATATAAAATTTAAATTCCTTAGACATTTGGTTGGCACATCTCCCTTCCGATTTGAACGAAAGTCATTTAGTTTTACTCCGATTTCGGTGACATTATGAAGAACTTGCTGCAAAAATGCAGAGAGATGGACAAATGGGCGACTGCAAAGGCAATTGTATTTGCACTGGTCTACAGTTATGATGAACTAAAGGTGAGATCAAAAACAGCACCTTTTGAGAATTATAACGGTGGGCAACGGCGAAGGGGGAAAAAGCACCGGTTTCCTCTTCCTTTAGTGGCTAGGATAGCCTTACCCTCTACCAAGAAAATGGCGAAAAAAGGTTTGGAAATGGAAAGAATACTTTGCCATGCCAAAATTACATTCTTTCAAATATTAAGATCCATTTAATGGAAAAATAAATATTCTTTTTCGACGAAACATTAAAAACTAACAAAAAATGAACAAATTTTGTGCTTAATAAGGGTTGGTTAATAAGGCTTTGGCAGTAACGAGTAGTGTGCGGCATGGTATTGGTATTTTTTATACCGAAATCCGCGGTATATACCGATACCGAAAATTTCATTTGCCGCACACTAGTAACGAGAAAGTAACGTTGCCTACCAAAAAGCCAACATTAGGCTTAAGCTAGGTTTAAAATTTGCATTGTTGGCGAGTTGGGGGAGACTCGAAATCACGGGTAATTTGTCTACTCTTTTAGCTATTTTTGGTAAGGTAGCCACCAAAAAGAAGGGATTCGTAAACGAGTCTTTTTCTGCTGGTCCATTTTTACTGGGGGACGTTTCTTCTTATGTTCCGGATTAGAAACATTTGACAATTGATGGATTCTATTTAGCTTTTTACTGAAGAGACTGTCGTTGACCAGGACAGTGAACGTTTCCAAGAACTTCGTGAGCTTGCCAAGCGTTTTGCCCTTTCTTTCGGAGTAGACAACATCAAAAATCGAGAGGCTCTTGCCGTTATACACCACGTAAACAACCACGAGGACATATATATTAACATGGAGTGGTCAAGTTTTTGGCTTTGACCATTCCTTTATGCACGAGGATTTATTGTCCTCAATTTGCGTAAATATTTTTAAGGATGGCATTAAATTCGCTTTGGGTTTGGATCAGAAGACAAAGAAAACGGCAAAAGTGCATGAAAACATGTCCTTTTTTGAAGTACTGCAGGAGTTTTCACCCAAACTTCATCGCCAGGACAAATTGGCAGTGTGCGGACATTTCTAATACAATGTTTAATCCGGTCCTAATGCAAAAAATCACCATTCAGTTTGCGATATTTGGACAAAAACTGTTCGCCGGATACTCACCACGAAGAAAGTGATGCCTGGCAAACCTACCAACTCTACAGGTTTGGCATAAGGAAAGGCTTTCCGATTGACACTTTTACCAGCACTGATAATTTGAAAAAAATTGAGAGTATCTTTTAGCAGTAAATAATTAATACAAAATAAAATTTATTTACTATAAAATTTGTAGGAACTCATTGGCAAAGGCGGAGTGAGAATGGCCGTCCAGAAAACAGCCTCTCCTTCGTTCTGTCATCTAAAATTTGATCTGATCTCAGAATCGATACACCGCCTCATTTTTTGTCATTTTTAGTGTTTTGAATTTATATTTTGTTTGCTTAAATCTTTCAAGCATATAAACACTAATGCAAGGTCATATTCTTAATCAGCGCCCTAAATTACCCTATAAACGATCTTTTAAAAGTTTCAGGGGGGTCGCAAAAGGGATAAATACCGTAGTTTCTTTTAAACAAAACACCGTTTGATTTTCTATATTTCGTTGATTTAAATTTTTTGGCTTCTAGTAGTGACCGGCGAAATCAAAAAACCCGGGACCGGGACCGGGATTTCAAAAAAGTGACCGGGCGGGATCCCGTGCCGGGATCCCGGCCAAAATCCCGTCCCGGTTTAAATCCCGGCCCATCAAAAA
>JAKKIK010002132.1:0-12516 GCA_024500135.1 Heterodera carotae
AAATAACGTTGGATTCGTAATCAGCGCTAAAAATAGGCCTAGAAAAAAATATTAAAAAAAAAATTTCAGGGGGTGCACCATAACGGAAAAGTACCCAATTGCCATCTCCGGACATAATTGTTATTAAATTTTATTTAATTTCCACAATTTTGGTTTCATTCGAAACAATAAAAAGCAATTTTAATTATTGCCTCAATTAATTTTTGTACATTTTTCTTTTCATTCCCGTCATTTCCACACAACAAAATGAATGAATGGTTGAAGAATGAATGAATGAATTATCAAATAATTTTCCTCAATTTCTATTTATCAATTATTAATTCATTCTGTCATTGTTTTGTTTGATTAATTGGTGGGTCAGCATTTTTTTGTGCCACCCCGCGTTTTTGCAGTTCCCCCCCCCCCCCCGGCGACCACTTTTCTCCAATTTTTGCACTTAAATCTGTAGATAATAGTTACATTTGTTCGATTGTAAATATATCTTAATTCATTTATTCGTTCCTTAATCTGGATACATAATTTATGTTGAAAATACAATCATTTTATAATTATTTTCATAGCGACAAATTCATACTTTTCAAATTAAAATGGTCCCAAATTCTGCCGTTACCGTCTCGAAGCGTTTTGTGACCACAAAAATTCGGGTTACAAACGACGAAGCCATGCAAAGGGTAATTACTCTCTATTTCTGTAAAGCATCTCTGTCCCCTTTCGCAAAACCGTAATTCCTCAAATACAATAGAAGCCCCATCGGCGTTCCCTTTTTCAATGTCGTCCATTCAAGGATGGACTTCTATTAGAGGTCCGAAGGATTCAAATGAGGGACTTCTATAAGAGGGAATACGCGATGGTGGTCCTTATATTAGAGGGGTGGGGCTTATGGGACTTCTATTAGAGGAAATATGCTAGATTTTCCAGTAATGAAAAGTACCTAACGATTTTTGTGAAAGATAACGGCTACGTGTTACCTTCTTTTTGAGACTGGCATTATTTTTTTACGGCACAAATTTAATGAATGAATAAAAATGGAATTTTGTCAAGTCGCTGTTCACTCTGACGGATTCGCAAGGACTGTTAACGAACTCGGAGGAAATCTTTTTCCGAGTTTCGGCCGGCCAACTGAAACTGCGCTTAGCCCACCCCGGCAAGGTATGGCATTGGCAACGGAAATGGCACATTGAAAAAACAAAACCAAAGACATTGTATATCATATTTTCGAGAAACGAGCACCGGCGGTTCTATTATTTAACTCCCTCGAACGGGGGGGGGGTCTATTTCAGGGAGAGAGGGGGGGGGGGGGTTAGGGTGCGGGGAATTCGTAAAATGATTAAATTGTGCGCTTACGATAAAAGCAAAGATATCCATCCAGGACATAGGCACTCTGATCGCCTCCTCTCGTCAACCGATCGGCCTCCATTTAGCTGCTTACAAATTCAACATTTGGGAAGTGCGCATTTCCGATGTGTCTGCTGGTTCCAATCAATTAAGGGTAAATTTCCGTTTTCCCATATTAAAGCCCTTTTTTAACCCCCCTACCCTACTCAAAAAAGTGAGATTTAATTTGAGAGGGGGGGGGGGGGAGTCTATTCAAAGGAGTGGCTTTATTTTTCAACTTCTCCCTCATATGGGTGTTTAATTAGAGCTATTTCGATGAAAATCCCCCGTCGCCAAAATATTTTCTAGAATTTTGGCGTTAATTTCTTTGCAGCATACTTTGGCACTTGCCCTGGAGGAATTGGCGATTTTGCGCAAGACGCGGCGCACTTTCACGCTTGGCCATTCCGTGTACATTCACTTGGACGACGTGGAAGGGCTTGGTTCATTCTTAGACATCGAAGTTGTCACTAGGGGTGCACGCAATTGCATTTGCGGATTGCCTTCCGACTTTGTCCCCTCCCCGCTGCCGGATAAATACAAACTCAGTGGCTTAACAATTCGAGAACTTCTTCATTTTTTGAATGCTAGGGGTACAAAATTGTCGAAATGAAGTCAAATTCAAGATTAGTAACTTTAAAAACCTTGGAAACATATTTTTCGGCAAAAACCCGAGTTTTCAACAGATTTTTCGGCAAAAACCCGAGTTTTCAACAGATTTTTCGGCAAAAACCCGAATTTTCAACAGATTTTTCGGCAAAAACCCGAGTTTTCAAATGAAATCTTCAAAAATCGGGTTGCGAATACCCGTAAATTTTAGTTCAGATTTATTATAAAGCACTCTAAACTACCCATATAGCAACTATAATTTAAAAATTTCAGTGGGTCGAGGGGGTGGCAAATCGGAAAGTAAGCAAATAACAAAATTTCACATTCCGCTCTTTTTCACAGATTCATCCGTCTACGCTTGCCACTGCCAATGAGTCAAATGACGACGACAAAATGTTCAAATGCGCGGAGGATTTGCTCCGTCGTCTGGACATTGCGAACAGTGCCGCATTGGTGCCCCATTCGTACTTGGAGCTGTACCTGCGGGAGCAGGACAAACGCTGCCGCGAAGACGAAAGTGACGAGTCGGCATTCTCAGACGAAAGTGTGCCAAGCTTGCGACCCACCAGGACAACGTCATTTTGACAAGTTTTGTAGCGCAGTCAGAAGACAATTATCAGCATAAAAATGGCATTAGCATATCTGTATGAAATCTTACAATTTTACATGCAAAAATTAATGGATTTGACGCGGACAACCGCCGGTCCAAAGGATGAATGAGCGAAAAATTTTGTGTAAGAATTATGATCGATCGCTGGGCGGTTAAATCACCGTAGGGCAGGAGATTGACAAGATCCTTTAGTAAAAGCGGCTAATAACCAAAAGTTGTTTGACATTTTTAAGGCGCATTAAGTCGCTTTGCTTCTGCGCTACCTATTGAAGAGTGAATACCGTATTTCCGAACAAGTCCTTCCGGAATAGAGCCCTCCCCCCCCCTCTGTGGAGCCGAAGAATACCCCCCCCCCGAAAACATAGGAAGGGGGTGGGTTGATTATTTTCGGGAATACGTGTATAAACATTTGTAGAAATAAATTTTGTGTGAAAGCTCTCGAGGATTTCCCGCCATGATCATGCGCGAATACATACAAATGGTCAAAATTGCATCCGATCGATGTTGCGTTGACCAAAAATGCAACATCGGCTTAATCACATGCAATTCCATTTTATGCATTTAGAATAAAATGTTGACTAATTGGATATAATAATGAAAATGAGAGCATAGGAACAAGTAACTGATCGAAATATCAAATGGGATGGTTTTTGACCAAGAAACAGTTGATGAAAGTATAAATACAACCAAATCTACATATAGGACACTCACACTGATCAATTTGATGAAATATTCAATCGGAGTGTGATTCGTTGCTCATTTATAGGGCTGGGAATTCATTCAATTTTACCGATTTTTGAGTTTTGACTGGAATGCCCTGAGGGAACGGCAACAAAAAGTGTCTCTGATCATGGTCATCTATCTGCCGATGGTCACACAAATCACTAATAATATAATGCTGAACTGATGGCAAAGTGAATACATTGTGGCAATAAATGTTAAAATGAGCCGATCATTTTGCGAGTGGCCACCATTTGAATAGTGGCGGCGGCGTTGCGCGAGGAATGTGACGCCGACGGCGCTGCCGTTGCTGCGACGCGTTGTTCGACACTTTGCATGGCCGGAGAATGGATGAACAGCAAATAGCCGGCCGTTTTGCCGACCAATGAAGCAACAATCAGCGAGAAATTGAAGGTTGAGCAGGGCACAAGCACAAAGGCAAAGATGAACAGGGACCACTAAAGTGGGCGAGGGAGTGTATGGGGGCGAGAGACAGATAGAGAAAAACTCAAAATTTGGGGGGAGAGAGTACAGAAAGACGAGAGACTCAGACAGAAAAAGATTCAAAACTTGGTAGAGAAGGAGTACAGAGAGGCGAGAGACTCATAATCAGACAGACAGAGACAAAATTAAAGGTGAGGTACCAAAAAGAAAGACAGACTCGAATTAAGAATGGATATTTTTATCAGTTAAATTTAGTTTCCCGATTGGAAATGGTTCAGGAGTCGTAATTCGACTGTCGCCGTCGTTGGTTTACCTGGACAAAGTACAGAAGGGCTTGGAGCATTCGGGCACGGGTAAAAATTCGTCTAAAATGAAAGAAATAATTAAAATCAGGCCCGTAACCAATCCACCCCTCGAAACAAAAATTTTTTTTTTCTCCAGTGAAAAGAGCCGGTCTCGACCAATCCCTTCCATAAATTTTTTTCTGATTACGGGCTTGACTAAAATAGTTTATTTTGTTATTTGCTTTTTGGGAACGGTTTACCAGTGTCCCTGAATTTTTATGATTTTTTAAAAATTTGTGTCCCCTTCTGTTCACCTATAAATGTCGCGCACTTCCGCCCGTATCATTTGTCTTTTGCCCATTTGCTGCTGCTGTTCGCCGTCAGCGTCACTGCTGTTCACATAAGTGTGCCGACCCCGTCGCGGATGAGTGCCTTCAAAAGTTCGAAGTAATTATGGCGCATACAAATCTAAATTGGTTTTCCCTGATTCCTGGAACCATAAAGTGACCTATTACAATCGTTGTTTGGGTTTTTTTTTCTTAGGATTACACTTTTTTTAAATTTCCGGCAATCAATCGTCCTAATTCAATCAGGCAGGCAGAAATGAATTGACGCGCACCGGAAAGTCTTGGCCACGAGCTTTTCCATACTTGAAAGTTAAGACTAGGGTTCAAAACAATACCGGGAATTGTGGGAAAACCGGGAAATGAGAAAAGTCTCCCTAGTTTGAACAATTTGCATTTGACTCCCGGCAATTGCCTTACCCAATAAATAGGTATATATAATATTGTATATACCTTCATCCCCATCGGCTCCGTTATTTTGACGTCCATTTGCTCCAGTCGAGCCGAGCAACGTCTGTTCGCGCTCTAAAAAGAAGCGCAGGCCCAGCACAGCCTAAACATTTGGTTCAAAAGCTAAAATGCCGCCAATAATCGGCGCGATCATTCATTGATTGATTGATTGCCTCGTGAAGCACAGCGACCAACGCAACCACGAGCATGGAAGCGGCCAAACATGCAAATTGGTAAGGGAAAAGCATTAATTCGATTGGACGCAAATTCGGTGTCATTTTAAATTTTTTGAAAAATTCCAACTCCCATTATCAACCAACCAAACAAAGCCTATAAATATTTCACTGCAGTACCTTTTTTTCCGAAAATTTTCATGGGACGGCTATGGAAAATCCAACACCAAATTACCCAGTTAATTTGTGTCGTCATTTTAATGACTTTTTACCCTCCCCCATTCATCAATATTTGGTACCAAGTCCGCTCCCGATTTTCCAGAAGCCGACCACCACATATTCGCGCTCCCCAAAGTGCAGTGTCGGACCGGCATAACCGTCCGCCGCTGTGCCGACCGGTGCGGATGCCATTTGGACGAGTTGATGGACAAAATCGTCCGGCCACCAGCCGAACAGCGGGCTCAGCACAGAGGACGAACTGTTACTGAACGACAATGGCATGAGGCGGCAGTAAAATGGGCGGAGGCGAGGGAGAAGGAAAAGCGGCGAGACGAATTTGTAAAATGATAGAGGCGATCAATGGAGGACAATGAAGCGAGCATTGAGGAAATAGAGAAGCAGAAGTTGGACGAGGGGGGGGGGCAGAAATCTGTCAGAAAACAAAATTTGGATTTTACAAATCAATTAATTGCAAAAGCGAAACACACTGTCATCTAAATTAACAGCAGGTAATGTTTGTAAAGCCCAGAGGGGAAGACAGAGTTCAGAGTCAGAGAAAATACAACAAAAGAATTACGCCAAATTTAAAAAATTTATTATTTTACTCTAGCTAATCAGTCAGAGGACTGGTGGGTTTGCTTAACCAGCACATTTTTAAGCCCAGAAAATAAGCGTTACGGATTTTTAGAATTTTTTTTCGGGACAACAAATCCTGAACATTGCAGCTAATTGATTGGACAAATTGCAAATTCTCTCCCAAACATTTTTTCATTCCGCATTGTGCCAAGGTGAATAAATTATTTTCGCTCGATAATGTGACGATTTTTTAAAGTATAAATATTTTCAATCAAATGATGCATAGTATATTAAAGTACGTCTTTGAAATGTGACCATGAAAACAAATCAAAAGCAAATCGAAAATGAATGAATGACGAACGGTGACGGAGAGACGAAACAAAACAACCAAAAAAAATGAAGGGGTGGGAGGGGTTGGGGGGGGGGGATGACCAATCGGAATCAGATCAAATGCTGCGCACACTCGTAGTGGAGAATGATGATTGTGAGTTGTGTGTGGTGTGCCAACGACGGGAAAGTGACGACAAAGCAACAACAAACAAACAAACAAATACCATCTGACGATTTAATGATGAGAAAGTGAATGTGGCAAAACGCCGCTGTCGCCGGGCACTTTTCTCACCGCTGGTGCCACCAAATGTGTGTGTGTGTGTGTGATCAAAGAAGTATGTGTTGATTTCGACCCAAAATGGAGCGCACATCCGCGCAGAATCGCAACGCGTCCAAAAAGGGCAAAATGTTGAGCAGACACGTGTCCGACGGGTCGCTGAACCACGACTTGATGGGAATGGCATTTTCTGAAAAAAATGGTTTTTTTGAGCTTGAAGCACCTAAATCTTTCCACCCAAGGACAGTGGGGGACTTTTCGATTATCCTGAGACATTTTTAATTCAATATATTTTATTAGGAATTATTAGTATATTTAGTACGTGTATAATTCCGGTAAGCAGCGGGTGAATTGTCCAGAATGAAAATAGAGGACAAATCGGCGTGTACAGCGGCCAAATCTTTGGTGTAGCCACTGAAGACAAAATAAACAAAAATGGACAAACATTTCTTTGGCATTTTTTATGAAAATCGTTGAAATTTACTTACAATTAAACTTCCTTTTTTAATTTCCTTCCCTTAATGAAGAAAAATATTTTATCTGGGGGCCTTGGGGGAAGGGGAGGGGGGGGGATACCCGCTCTTTTATTTTTCCCTTACCGAGAAGGATCTTTGGCGGGGAGGAGAAGTAAGTATTCCGTGTACCCCCCTGGATACGGGCCTGGCATAGATGTACAAAAGGGGGCGGTTTTTTGCAAATCAGAAATTGTAACTTTTTCTAAATCCATGATCTTTGTCATCAAACACAAAGAAGTTAAGAATGATATAATGTTGTAAAAAGTCACCCCAACCAACCTGTAGTCCTGGGTGCAGTGCTGTCGAAAGTACCTCCGCTGCAAAATGCCACGGCCTCTGTCCAGACGGTCGGCCACGGAGGTGCCGTAAATTTCCATGCTGGCAGTGAACACAACCAAATCAAACCACTGGGACACCGTGGACAAAAAGAAGTCTACATGGGGCCTCAAGTGGACAAAGAAGCGGACCGGCTGATTGTCGATGGTCACCTCAAAAAATGGGGAGGGGAAAAATGCGAAAATAATTTATCGTCAAAGATTATGTTAGGTGCGGGGGGAGGCATTCCACTAATTAACAACACGTTCGAGAGTACCGCTTTTTAGGTGGAACGAGGCAAAAAAAAAAAAATTGTTTTTCTTTAGAGGCGTACCAAAATAGCAAGGTCTCGAATAAAAAAAATTCTCAAATTGCAAAATTTATTTACCCTAAGCACAAAATCGGGCGGAGTGCCCGGCTTTACAGATTGTCGGAGCAGTCCATCGTGATGGGAATGGATGAGCGTCTCATCCAAATCCAACACCAAAATTTTTCGTCGAACGACACCTAAAAGAATGGATCAAATTGTGTAAGAGTAAGTGCATTTGACACCCATTTGGCCCTGTGAAATCAAATAAAGTCGGAATTTAGAAAAAAAAAATGGCAGGGGGAATGATACGACGAACCCAGTAGAGAATTTTGATTTTTGTTCAGAAAAAGCACACTTAGCCTCTGAGCAGTGAGTGGTGAAAGTGGCACAATGTCATATCGAATGGGCTGTAGTTTTTTTATCTGTAAAAGTATTAAATGATTAAACTTTTCATCAACAAATTTCAGATAAAAAAAAACTAGGGCCAGTAGTAAAGATTAAATTAGGACACTACATATTGGCATGAACGCTTCGACATTATATTGAAAAAAAGGGATGGAAGTTTTTTGAATAGAAAAATTAGAACCTTCTAAGGAATTTTACGAGACAATAGTGTGCCGCATTTTAACATAATGCCTTCTTTTGGTATGAACACAACAAACATTTCTGTACTGCATTCGGACGACATAAATCAGACAGTTGTAAAGGCCGAGCATCAGCGAGAAAACGGCACTCAGCGAACTTTTGATCAGTCGCAAGGCCAACCCTTCGCGTTTGTTGTGGTGCTGCGCAAAAAACAGTGCGCTGGTGGCGGTGGACGATTGCTTTTTTGACGGTGTATTTGATGAGCCGCCATTCATCATAATATTAAAAATTGAGTTATATGAAGGCGCAATTTTGCTGAATTTTGTAATTTAGCAAGTGCAAAGAATTGTTGTCACGACAAAAAACCAAACTAAAAATTGGAAGGCACATTTACCGGGTTATAAAAATACGCGAAGGCATATTTTCTGGGGTAAAATGTGAATGAATCTCTTCAGGAGTTAAAAACTAATACGCCCATCTTCTGGGGTTAAAAAGAAATGCCTGAAATAAGCTTTCAGTATGCTGACAACGAATTGATAATTATTAGGACCAGATTCTTGACCAGCGCATTCCTGTTTTGTTTTAAAATTTGATTTTATGAAAATAAAAAAAAATTTATTTTTTTATTTATGGATGGCATAATGTTGATTTTTTTTTCAATTTTTTTAGTCGGAAAAATAATTCACAAAAAAAATTCATATATTTAAGGTGATTTGCCAAACCGCGATTTTTGCCGTGGGCTTTACGATTTATGGAGGCCGACCTATTCCAAGACATTTTATCCGCCTTGCAAGTGGGTTTTTCTTGATAAACACATATTTTAAGGTAGAGTTTTGGTTCTAAATCAGAACAGGATTTTCTGGGATAAAATCAACAAAAATGTTCCATTCTTCGAGTCGTTAAGCAACAGAACAATCGTCGGATTCGTCTTCCGTTAGCCAATGGGTGCCCGGTGCAAAAAATTGTTTGGTCGTCCTTCGACTATTTGCGTGGGCCAGAATTGGAATTTGTTTGGGAAGCCGACTATCTGTCGGCGGCGGACAACGCTGGCGGCAACGGTGACGTTTCTCCAGCGCAACGCTTTGTTCCCTCGAGGGGTCAGCCGCCCCTTGGTGATACAACATCAAAGAATGTCGTCGCCATCACTTCGGAGGACAACGAAACGGTGGACGTGTCGTGCACAAACAGCACCGACTCGTCATTTTCAAAAGTATTATTGAAAACTGGAGTGATAGGGATGCCAGTTTCTCGAACAAAAGCCCCGAAAACCCAAGAAACATAACTTTTAAAGTTGGCAAAATCTTAATTTTTATAATTTATGACTGAAAAGAGCAATGTATTTTTGCTATTAAGAATGCCGGTGAGTCGAATGCAAGCACAACGCAATATGAGGATATTGATGCATATTACAATGTAAGAGCATCCCCCGGAAACGGGACAGCTGAAAATGCCCGCGGCCAATGTTTTAGGCCGTAACTTTTTTTTCCGATTGACACCAGTATTTAGTAGAATTTGCTGACAAGAATTCAGCCATGGACGTTTCGGCCTGGGATATGGGTGTCCCCCCTCTCCCCCCCCCCCCCCATAAAAATTATCTAGTTTTGGTTTTGAATCCCTCTTTATCCTCTTATTTGTTAGGGGTATAATTTGTGTCGTTTTTTTAGAGCGAACTTTTGCAATTGTCCGGTGAACCCTTCCACAACAGCGCCAACCAATTTTTTACTTCACCATTTTCGGAAGGTGCTGCTGCAGCTGCCGGCATTCAATCCGTAATTTTTTGTCTTAGGCATTGACATGGCAATGCGTATTAAAAAATTTCGATTTTGTTCAAGGCATTTTGTCAACTTTTTATCTCTTTAGCTTCAGCGCTTAACGGACGAGCTGAGCTCCCTGAATTTGTCCTGTAAAACTGATGACACACTTTGTGCCGCCGTTGTTCCTCCTCCAGCGCGCGCCAATCGTCGACAAATTCGCACAACCGACGATGGCGACACCGGCAATGATAATGATGAAGATGATGATGGTGTTGTTGCAGTTACGGAAAGCAACTTTATGGTCAGCAACAATAGTGGCAATGTGCATCCATCTGCTGATGATGCGATGGTCACTTCGTGTGTGGACTCCGGCATTGGTGGCACAATTTCGATTGAAAGCAATTTGAGCACATACACGACGAAGCCAGAAGCCAGCAGAGGTGGGGACAATGACTGGTTGAACTGCTCGAGAGTCAGTCTCTCGGTTCCGAGACTTTTGGTTTTTTTGACAAGGCCGGACACATCGCAAAAAATGACCAAAAATGGTGTCCAGTTTTTGGCCATATTTTGAGCAAAATTTAAAATTAGGCACTCATTCTTTTCATTTATATACTTGAAGAGGGAGTGCTGTTCAATTCGGACGATCAAAGTTGCAGCATCAAAATGCGCAGCGCAAGCAGAGATGTGACCATTGGCTATCACATTCCGGAAGCGGAGGAGGTCATCGAGTTCAGGCAGGTCTATGCCGACTCAACGACGGGCGAAGTCGGCTCACACAACGACAGGTTGGTCAGCCAACAGCAGTTGGGGAGGTTGGCATGGAAAGGTGTGGCAGGTGGCGGTCATAAAATGATGGGGTCGATTTGGTCGCGCGCCCACTTCAGCGAAGTTTTTCCGGAATAATTTCAAGGTCAACTAAATTCTACATATGTCAGTGCCGAAAGCCAAATCTGTATAAACAATGCGGTTTTGAAGCGTTACTAAAAGCATTTTCAAATTGGATTGTTTTTTGAAAAAAACTTGGATGCCAAACATTAAACGGTCGTGCCAAGTCGGCCCCTCCTTTCCCAAACAAAGGATTGCATAAATCGGGAGACTGTCTGAGAGTGCACTGCTGCACAGAAAAGCCATATTGAGGGGCTAAAAGAAGAAGCCTGCGACCTTTAAAAAATATTTAGGGTTAAGAAATAAATTGAACATCGACTGATGTCATTATTTGTTTTATTTGTTCAGTGACTCTGCTGTTGTCGCTGCGATGAATGCAAGCACAACAACAACATCACAACAACCAACTGTCGCCTGCTGTTCGTCGTCAATGTTTTCGTCCTTTTATACCGCACCCGAAAATGCCATGGAACAGAAACCACAGCGGGACGACAACGAACGCTTGGCATCATTTTACCGGGAGGCCGAACAATTGGCAACCGAATTTGCACCATCCGACCTAAATGGCGGTGGATTGTCGGACGATGAATTTGTGGCCAAACATGTGCTGGCTGAACAGATTGGAAGGTTTTTCGGGGCGAGGCTTTTTGAGTTTTTTTCCCCGGTCCCTTTATCCTCTTCAGCATACAATTCAATTCAAACCCGGTGCTGCACAAATTCTGCGTAGTGCCGTCCCGTCATATTAGCATCGGCTCTTACATTTTCACCGTTCGGCGTGCCAATCAGTCGCGCACCGTCACAAACACACTGTGTGCATTTTCCGTTGTGCTGCAGCTAAATAAGTAAATTTCTTGATTTAAAATTTATAATATAAATAGATGGTTGTGAGTTTGAATGCCAGTTCTATTGAAATCCATAATTTTTATGAACTTGGAGCAATCTTAATTCGCAATTCCAATATTTTTTAGTGGATTTGTTTATATTATTCAGTTACTTAAATGACTAAAAATAGAATAGGAATGCCTATTTACAATAGGAATTGCACACAACGCATTTATGATTAAAATTGAAGCACAATTTGAATAAAAGTATTATTTCCGCTTTTTTTGATCCAATTGGTATTTGGAGCGGCAGTCGGTCTTTGCCGAAATGTTTTCGGATGCCATTGCGCGTTTCAAAGTTGCTTCACTTGTGGAAAGTATGGACGATTTGGTGTATCGATGTACACGTGAATTTCTGCCCGTCTTTTTGCTATTTGGTGCGCTCGAACGGTGGCCATTGGTGGTAAAAAAAGTTTATTTAAAAAAATAAATATGATTTGCTCAGATATAAAAATGATTTTTTTCGTATTTATTCATCTTAATCTGAATTAACTACTATTAAGCGCTACTGCCTATAGAAAATCCGAATTTTCTAGGGCTTCTCTGGGAAAAGTCTTATTTGTCCTGAATTAAAAATACCGGTGGTTCTATATATATTTTTTATAATAAGTGTTGAACAAAAATTGTTGTGTTCTTGCTAAGCTCAGGCAATGGGAGTGCTTTTTGCTAGGACTCTTGGGTCGGACTCTTATGAGTTTAATTCCAAATTTAGTTGAAAAAGTAAAGAACGTTTATTGGGTTTAATAAGCAAATAAAGGTTAGGATGGTTTTTTGGGGAATGATGGATAGGAGAAGGTCCTGAGGAAGAGTGTTGCATTGCTTAAATACCGATTCTTCAGAGGATGGGTCAGAGAGGAATTA
>JAKKIK010002133.1:0-12505 GCA_024500135.1 Heterodera carotae
TTTTCGATGGGACCTCTGATTTATAAACATCCACTCGCTTTGCTATGTTTTATTGGGAAAACAATATTTTTTAAAATTATTAAACAATTTTTTTTTGGAAAATCCAGATCCAGGTCTGGATCCATGGTCAAAGAATGACACCCTGGATCTGGATCCAGGTCAATTCTGGATTTTTAATCCGGGAAATCCAGATCCCGGTCAATTCCAAAATCCAGATCCAGATCTCGATGTGTGGGAGCTTCTCATTCTCGCGCTGGATTTATCGCACTAACAAATTGGAGAATGTTTGGTGCTTCCTGAAAGGAGGCTCGTTTTGATTTTTTTTTAAAGAAAAGTTAAGATATTTTACCACGCATTTAAATATAATTTTACAAAATGCTTTATTTTAAGCAAAAAAAATGGTTTATTTTTTATATACGGACATAATGCGTCCATCGGCATGATTGAATTATGGGAATTGTACTTTTGGGAAGTTCCTTCGCCGAATAAATTGCTATAAATGAAAACCATAAAATGATGAGTGAGTAACTAACGAGCTTTGTTAAATTTGACAGACATTTTTAATCCAAATTTTAGTTTATTTTTTTATCTTTTTATTTCCATTCGCTTGAATTTTATCAATTTATTGTTCGCTTATTTGCCTTTGGAACTAAATTTCAATATTGTTGAAATTTCTTTAATTTTGCATATAATGATTTTTACGCTTAATTCTCTTACATTAGCTCACTTGAATTTAGATTTTTTCATTTTGTAAAAAAAAGGTTATTAAAAAATCACCATTTGTTATGTCTTCTCATTGGGTCTTCTAATTTGTTAAATGGCAAATGAATTAACATTTCAAAATTTAAATAATTTTTATCATATTTTTAAAATTTATTTTTTAACAAATTTATAGCTTTTGTCATATTTTAACAACTGTTTTTTTATTTTTTTTATTTTAATTGAGCCAAGCTTGGGAAAATTTTATCTATAATTAAATTTAAATGATCTTTTAATTTTCTTGTTTTCTATACTTGATAATGTCGTTATATATGATAACAGATGGCCTAGATAATTTATATTGTTGGTCTTTTATCAATTATCAATACATTACTTTTCCACAGACATGTCTGAGGCAAACAGCAATCTTTATTACATGCAATTACAAACATTAATTTTTCTCTTTACTATGTTAAACTGATTACATAATATTATTTTCTAAGTTATCTTCGCAAAAAATTTCTCGTCTCACAACCCTGAAGTTACGGATTATTGCGATCTCATTCAATGTTAATGACTTTTAAAACATCAAATCCAAGATTATCATTATGTTATATTCAATGTTTTAATGATTTAGATTGAATATTCTATTTTTATCAATTTCCGTTCATTTCAATATTTTGCCCCATCGACTGGAGCAAAACCGCCATTACCACAAATGCGATTTAGTAATCAAAAAACTGACTTTTAACTAGTCAAATTTATCTTTTGCATTCTTGCCTTACATCGAGACAAATTCAAATTTTTTTTATTTTTTGGATTTGACCTATTTATAAATCTTGTTTGAATAACTTGTGCCTACTTCATGTAATGATGGACGGGCAATATTTAAGACCAATTTAGGTTGTCTTAACAAATAGATGTACAGTTGTGAAAAGTTGCAAAATTGTTCGCTTTTCTGTTCATTCTAAAAAACTCTGTTTCAGCACGTGGGTTCCGTTGCAATCGCTTAACAAGTTATTTGATCCTTTGACTCGAATAAACAAATGTTTCGCATGTAAATTTCTCATATTATTTTCATTATCTTTAACTCATACAATAAAGATTTCAATTTAACCAAGCTGATAACTTTTGTTAGCATATTGTTACAGGTTTTATTTATTTCCACATTATAGAAACACCATCCAATATAGTTGCCTTGGCCTGGGAGCGATCCTGTCACTAATTATTTTATTTTGATAAGATTTTGAAATAACTTATTGTTATAATTGATTAAATCTATATTAATGTGATTTTAATTTTTCATTACTGTTCATGTTATTTCGGCATATAAATGTATTATTTTTGAAGCTGTCAGATTTTCGGACGGGTCAAACTTTGGTTATCATTTGTCTCTTTTTCGCCAAATATAAACAACAATTTGGGACGGATACCGTTCAAGTTGGACGATTTATAAAGCCTGATTTTGATTTATTTCTACAACATTGTTTGCTTTTTTATCGCTTTATATCAGTTTTTTTAGATTCAACTTAATGATTACGTATTTTTATAATAATAATTTGATAACTTAATTGGACCAAATTATTAATAGTTATTAATATACAAATTAAAAATCAATTTGCCTTTATACATTAATTTTGGAGATGATTAATTGGAGAATTTGCTTTTTATGCTAATAAAGAGAGGCATTCTTTTTATAGTGACACATGCTGATCATTACTATTAAAAAATTTTCATTACTTATTATTAGATTGTTCTTTAAATTAATTTAATTTCAATTTAACAATTTCTTCTTTAATTTAAATTTGATAAGTTTTCCCAACAAATGTATTTATTTGTATTTAAGCTTCCGGTCACTCGCAGTGTTCATGAAAATATCTGAAGGGCTGGGCATGCTTTTGACAAAATGTTAAAAGAATTCAGCCTGCTTACATAATTATGTTATAATTTTATGCTACTGCTTCTTTAATACAATGCAAATTTCAATTTTATGGAAACATTTTATTTATGTTGTAATTAGTCTTTTATTAAATCGCTTTTCACTAATCCAAACAAGTCTGAGCGTTTAAGTTATTAATTTTATTTTATTTTCTAATTTAAAAATTATAATCTTTTTAACTATTGACGTTTTAAAAAATTAAAGATTGCCTATATATTATTTAGTCCGATTTTTCGTGCGTAAGACATAAAAACTTGTAATATTAATAAATAGAATTATTTTTAAATTTTTTATATTCTGTTTTATAAATTTTACTATCATGAATCGTTTTTGCTCAGCCATTTCTACCGTTTAGAAATCATTGAATTAGATGGGTAAAATTTCACATTCTTCAATTCAATACAATTAAAATAACTTTTCTTTTGCAAAAAATTTGGTTTTTTGTTGAAATCTTTATTATAAAAAATTCATGTATTTGAAGCTTTCTAATTATGTATGTATAATCCTTAAAATGATTTTTGTTCAGGTTTATGCACGTTATTTTCGAAAATTTTTGTTTTGAACTAATACACTGATGTATTTTTAGATTAATAGTTAGTTATAATAAGTTTGTATGGCTTGAATATTCTTTCTTTTTTTTTACAAAATTTTTTATTGTTTCATCTAGTATTCATGTAGATTTTGTTTTTATTTAGTGGTCCATTCCTTCCATCTTTGTAAGAAATCAATTAGTATAATTAATTAATTTCTGGAAAATTTATAATTCAGTGATACTTATTCTTTTCAATTTGTTCAGTTGTTATTCATAACCCTTTGGAGAGGTCAATTATAGAGCGAAATATTTAAATTAAAACCTTTGAAATAATTTATTTATTTATTGTTTTTAATTTGGGAAGCGGCCACTTTTCTGACATTCTGTTTTATCACTTTTCGTTGCGTCTTCGAGTAATAATTCCTCAAGCAATCTGAGTGATTAATTAACTTTTTTGTGTATTCTACTAAACAAATAAATAAAACGAATGTAAATTTATTTTATAATTTAGGTCATTGTTTTTTACATTCTCGAAATTATTATAAAAAGCTTTTGGACTTTAAATATTAATCTCGAATTTTTTAATTATAGTTTGAGCAAAATTATAATCAAAAAAAATTTTATAATATATCTTCATTTTTTAATTGTAAGTTTCTACTCTTTATAATTTGTTAATTCTTACTACAAAGTCTGTTCGTTTTAGTTCGAAGCTATCGTTCTTGTTGAAAAATATTTGTTGTTATAATTTAATGGAAATTTACATTGTTGCAGAGACTTAAACATATTTTATATTCAAAATTTCTAGTCCATTACTGCAGTTTAAATTCTTGTTTGTATAAAATTTTGCTTCTGATAATTAAAAATGCTTTTTTAATTAGCTAATTTGACAGCAATTGACATTTAAACCTCAAATTTAATCATTTAACGAAAAAACGGTTTGTATGAAATTTTTAATGTTTTGAGAGGAATTAGGAATTATTTAATATTAACAATTTATTTTAAGATAGCATTAAAAACCCTTATTTTTGTTTGTTTTTGTGACCAGTCCAATTTTTACAAATATCATTCAGAAAATAATATCATTTTGTTCTATCATGCCATTTTTAAATAAATTATTTTTGCTAGTGAAAATCAATTTATTAAATATAAAATTTATTTTAGCTTTCGTATTAAGAATTATTTTAATGTTATTGAAGTTTTAACAAAAAGACAGCTTCCTAATTACCATTTAAATTTCATTTATGACTTTTTATCATATAAAACAGACACCGATTTTAAGTCTAAGTATTGTTCTGTTGTTGTTGGCTCGCGTTAGCCACGATTCTGCATACAAGCAAGCAAAATAGCCGCATTATTTTAAAATAAATTGAAAATTATATTCGAATTTGTATTTATTTTTGTGCTTAAGTTATTGTTTTTTTGTTATACTTGAAGAATATTAATTTATTTAATAAAGGCATTATATATACCTTTTAAATTCATGTCTCATGCACCACGCGATCGTTCGCTGGTAAAATGGATTATATCGTATTTTTTATTAATAGCTTGAGCAAAATTAATTTTTAATCAAAAAAATAATTTTTAACAATAAAGTCTGTTTGTCTTGAAAAATTTTTGCTGACATAATAATTCGAAGCTACCGTTTTTTGTTGAAAAACATTTCTTGTCATAATTTAATGGAAATTCACATTGTGTTAGAGATATGTTCTGATGACTAACATTCACTTTAATTTTTTAGTGTATTATATTAAAAGAAAGTCATAACAAAATTATCTTTTATGTCGTGAAGTTATTTACACATATTTTTTTATTTTATAAATTTCTATTTTGCATTTGTTTTTTGTTCTTTTAAGATTGACATTCGCAGACAATAATTTACTTATCTTCAAGTATCACAAAGAGTATAGCAAGCACCAAGCTGATCTTTATCGTCGTTATCGTCAAGTTCCACACTTCTTATAATATATTTTCTAAAGTTCAATTTTTGTATTTTTTTCCATTAAGATTGACAGTGCGCAGTCGCTTTATTAGGTGACCCTTTGGAGAGGTCAATTATAGAGTGAAATATTTAAATTAATTTACCAAAAATTGTTGCTTAATTTTCTATTTTTTTGAATTTATTTTTTGTTATTTTAAATTGACAGTGCGCAGTCGCTTTATTAGGTGACAATAATTTATTTAACTTCAATGTGTAAATTACTTTTCTCCAACAAATGCAGATATGAACATTTTCTACATATAAATGTGAAAGTGTAACTTTTTATTGAATTTTATCTTTTTTATTACGCTAATTATTGCCAATTTTCATTTCCAACTCTATTGTCTCGTTGCTTTAAGGTGATTATATTTAAAACGCATTCATTTTTAGTTTAAATTATTGATTCGCGTGACCAATGTACAATAAAAAAATTATATAAATTAATTTACCAAAATTTGTTTCTCCCACAAATACTAATAAATTTTTGATCATCTTCTACATATAAGTACGAAAGAGTAACTTTTTATTGAATTATTGCCGTTATTACATAATAAAAAACAAATTATATTTGTATTGTTTTAAATATTTGCTAATGAGTTTGCGATTTAAATATAATTTTAATACATGCTTTGATCACTAATTTTATTTCTTTTAATTAAATTTAATTTTTTGTCGAGTTTTAGATGCTATGTCGGTGAATATTTTTTATTAGTTCTAGTTTTTTTTTTTATTAACAAATAATATTCAATAATTTTTGTCAATCTTCCAATCATTGCTGCAATCTTTTAAATAAGTCTATTTGTTTTCATAAATTCTCTTCCTTCAATTCAATAGTTTTTGATTAAATAGCATTAAAATAAACGTAATTTGAAGGATTAAAAAAAAAAATTTTTTCTTATTAACTTGTTTTATAAATTCATGAAATGGAGCCGCAAGAACCTCAACTGTATTCGACACATCATCCAGGTTTTATTTTTCATTTGACTTTTTATCATTTACTTTATTTAAATAATGTTTGCTAGTTTTTCATTTTTATTACGCCAATTAAATTGCCAAATATAAATTAATTTTAAATTATTTTCTGTTACATTTTCTTAACCATATCTTGACCTGAATTCAAGTTACTTTTTGCGCTAAATTATTATCATTTTACACTTGCTCTGGACCGCAAAAACCCATCTCATGCGTAGTCTGCTCTACACAGCCATTTTTCTTCTTATTATGTTTTAAATTTGTTCAACGGCAAATAAATTTAAATATTTTAATGATATTTATTTATTTTGAATAATTCTGCCTTTTGAATTTAAAAATAATTATCTAGATAAGTTTCAATGCTATTATATTTTAAAATTATTTTTTAACAATAATATGTAACAGTATTAAGTATACAATTTTTTTGTGAGAAAAGGAATCATTGTTAAACACTAATTGCTTTAGATCGCACAATTTATATTGTTTTTTATATTATTATAAATTAAAAAGTAGTTTAGGATACATTTAAATTAAGAGGTAAATAATTTGTTTTCTTTAGTTTTAAGTGGAATACATTTTTATTTGAAAAACATCTTTGCGTGCATAAAAATGCAGATGTGTCTATTTTATTTAGGTATCTTACTAATCTTGAATAAAAAATTAAACAAGAATGCCAATATTTATTTACGTTTTTTATATTTTGAATGTTACATTTATCCAGTTTGGCCAAAAAAGAAAACGTCAGACTTTGCTTTTTTTTAAATATTTGCTGAAATTTATTAATTACATCGATGATCATTTCTTTACTAATCATGATCAATAAAATGACAGTTGAGCTATAAACAAATAAATTTATTTTTTATTAATTTTTTATTCTTTATTTTATCGATTCGTTTTTTGATCCATAAAGCATATTAGTTTTATTGTAACAAAGAATAAAAATCTCAATTTTTTTTGTGATTATATTCGAACAAATTTATGAATGTGAGGTGAGCTATGCAATAATTTATCTTTTTGTAAATTTATACAAAATTATTTACTTGTAATTTAAAATGGTTTATACAAGATTTATTGCAAAATCCTTTTCAATTACTTTTCCAATTGCAAATTATAAAACATTTGTGTATATATGTAAAAATATTTTATTAAGAAACACTCAAAAATATCTACTTTATTAAATAGTACAGTGAGTTTTTGTATAAATTCTTTAAATTAAATTTTTTGTTATTTTTTAACTTTTTTGTTGGCAAATATAATAAAATAAATAATAAGAAATTCATTTGAGTGCGTCAATATGTTTGATAACGCATAGCTGATTTGCATTCAGCACCACGGCATTTTCTAGGGCGTAGTACTACGTAGTTAAGCATTGTTTGTCCTCGAGCTCATCAAATATATCGTTAACCGGGATCACATGAGCTTAAAATGTTTTTGGTTTTAAAGTAATAGTTATGTCTTGGTTTTCTAATTCTATTAATTGTTTTTTTCCACTCATTAGTGTAATGTTTTAATTTACAATGTATAAACTGTTTCGCAAATCATATGAATTTTCAGATAGGAAAGTTTTTACTTTGAAATAAATTCTATTTTATTATACAAACATGTTTGACATAAGTACAACTTGAGTGCATATGATTAGTTTTATTTTTGAAAAAATCAAGTATTTTTATCTAAATTACCATTCATTATTGTTTTCCAGTTTAATTTTAATTCTTTATCTACTGAGCGAGCGCGGCATTGTTTTGTTTATTTAATTACTAATAAAATTATCGTTCCTTTTTTTGTCGTGAAGTTTCAAAACTCTTATAATACCTATAATAAACTTATTTTTCTGTATTAGATTTTAATTATTATTATTATTTTATACAATAATAATCTTCTTAGCATTAAATTTATTAAAACTCTTCGAAGCATTAAAGACTTTTGATTTTTGTTTAGGGTTAAAGAACAATATACGCTCAAAATTTTAGCTTATCATATTTTTGTTTAAATTTTCTTTAAACATTAATTTATAATTTTTATTTAACATAATATTTTTAAGTGTAATTTTTTCATCGTTTTTAATAAATTATTTAAAAATTCTTTTGCTAATTTAATTGTTATTGTAAAATGCTTTATTTTAATTAGTGAGAATTTTTCTGAAAAGATTTTTTTATGATTTTTGCTTAGTGAGTTGCCAGAACTTATTTAAAGATAAAATAAACATAAAAATTTCCAAATAAAAATATTTCATATGTTCGCAACTCCGCTTTCACGAGCTTTCGCTTGCTCCGCCACATTGTTCAGGTCGCTTTCACGATTCGTATAACAAAATTATTTTTAAGGTTCATGCAGGAGGTTTTAAAAATAAATGACTAAATTTTAGTTTCGGATTTTGTTGTCATAAATTTATTTGTAATTAATTAAATTACAAATCTTTTTGCATAGCTTCTCAAATTTTGGTTTAATAAGCTATTGCATAAGCATATTTAAATGAATTAATGAATTGTTTTAAATGGATATTTTTTAATCTGAAATTCGCATATTGTCCAATGGGATCAGATAGCGTTCTCCAGTGTTAGTGTCAAAGGTCATTACTGAAAAGTTTAAACATAATTAATTACTGTTAAAATACCAAACTTTTTATTAATAATTATTTCAATGTTATGTACTCTGTCAATAATTTTTTTGTTTTTTATTTGTGATGAATTTTTTTTATGCAATAATCAAAATTAACACCAATTTTCAGTTAGGAAGAAAGGGTGTTTACAAATTGTTTTAACAAGTAGTACGATTGAGAGCTTGAATTTTAAATCTTAAAGTATCGTTTCAAATTCTTTCTCACAAAAACCTATTATATTTGTAGATATAAATGCTCTTTTTCATGGTCTTGGTTTTATCTTAAGATATAGATTCTGAATTAAATTAATTTCATTATCCATTTTAATTTGATTACTTTGACTAAATAATCTTTGATTCGTTGATAGATCGTGATTCTTCCATTTTTATAAGTGGGTTTGGAAAACATAGAAATTTAGTTAAATTGACCTTTTATTTATTTAATTTGAGTGTTGTTTGTTTTGAAAAAAATTTTTGAAATGCATTGAATTGCTTAGAATTAGAGACCAGTTTTTCAATTATATATAAACAAATTATTTATTTTTCACCAGTCAAACGTTGTGAATAAAATTGACTGTTAGCAACAATTCCATTATTTAAATTGTGTATTTATGTTGAAAAATATAAACAATATATTAATGGTTCTTTATCTAAAGCATTTTGAGTTTTTAAAACTTTTTTCTCCATTCAACTTTTTTTTTTGGTGTTTAAGTTTTTGTTGGTTTGGTTTAAAAAAAGTGTTTAATTTACTTTCAAAGTTTTAGCTATTTTAATGTTTATTAAAAGAAAAGATTTTTTTCGACATTTTGCTGTGATATCAATTAATTTCATGTCTTTTACAAAATCTTTTTTTTTTACTCTTTTACTGTAATAAAATTTATTTCTCTTTTGCGATCCATTGAAATTAATATACTTAATCTTCAAGTCTTACGACGAGTACACCTGTAAGCACCAAGCTGAGGGTCGTATTCATCTTGGTTGATTGATTTTTCTTCGTCGGTTTGATGTGGCCTGACGGTTGTTCAAAGAAGCCTTGCGGTGCTGATTGAGGGGCTGCTGGTGCTGTAATTTTTTTGTCTATTGTATTAAAAATCATTATAAATAAAATTATCTATCTTTTTTTGTCGTAAAGTTTCAGAACTCTTATAATACCTACATTTATTTTCTAAATTTTTATTTTTGTATTTTAATTTTGTTCCATTAGGATTGATAGTGCGCAGTCGCATCTTTTGGTGACAAAAATTTATTTAATCTTCAAAAATATGTAAATTACTTTTCTCCAACAAATGCTGATTAATTTGTGATTAACTTCTACATGTAAATGATCAAAGATAATTATTGAATGGCTTTATTAATAGAGAACAAATTATTTTATAAAAACTAATTTTATCACTCTGCCAATTCGCTTTAATCTGTTAGGACGTCGATGTAATGTTTGTCATTATACAATAGTATTTTTTTGTTTGAATTTTCATTATACATTATGTTTTAGAAGATAAAATTAGTTATAAAATATTAAGTTAATTTTAAAGTGCACAGTTTTCATTCAATACACCAAAGGCTTTATTATGCATTTAGAATTTAAACAGAAAATAAAAAAATTCGTTATTGTTAATGCTTCTTGTTTTTTGTTGAACAAAGTTTTTTAACCACCAACTTGCAGCTTTTATTTAGGACAAAGTTATATTGAGTATTAAATGTATGAGTTTACTTCCTCCTGTGTTCATTTGTTGTCTACTTGTTTTTGCTCTATTAAAATTTTAAATTTGTAAATATTATAAGGAGAAAGAACCAAACTAATTGTTTTTTAGTTGCGCAAAAATTGTTTTTTAGAATCTTTTGGTTTGTTTGTATTTGTCTATTTTAATTTATATGCTCATTTTTTTGGTCTTAACGCAACATTTCTCGTTATCAAATTAAATTTTATTTTATTGGTTTCAATTTCTATCTTTTGAACTCTAACATATAAACAATTGCAAAAATAATTTTTAATTATTTTTTGTTGCGACGGCAAGGATAATTATAATTGTTCACTTTTTTGTCATTTATTTGTTCATTATTTTTTTCACAGATATGTTCTAGGCATACCGCAATATTTATTGGCTGTCATTTTTCTTTAAAATCCGGTCTTTTTGTTGTTTTGGTATTTTATCATCTAAGTAATTTGCATTTTGAACTCACGATCTTCAGAAGTGTAATTTCACCGACCGGACTGGACTTTCCTTTCAATTCAACTTTTGTACTCAAAGCTGATTTCACAAAAATTTTCTTGGCTCGCTATTAATCTGGTTACTGCCTCTTTTTTAGCAGAATAGCTTCACTGTTTGGCTTAACACGGGATTATGGTATGTCCCATTTATGAATCGTAATCTTGCAGGGCTTTAGTTTTTAATTTAATTACCTCATTTGTTTGAAAATACGAGCGATCATGCATCCATTTCTTCTTTACTTATTCCAAATTAATTTTTGTATTGTAGTGATTTTTATTTTTTTTATCATAGTAGTTTTTGTTGAAGACATTTTGATCTTTATTTATTATTGTATGAACGTTGGGGTTTTGATAAATCTTTTATACATTGCCGGCTAAGGGCGTTTGGTATGCCGTGTTCATGTTCGATATTTTATTTTAAATCTCAATTATTAAAATAGGTTTAGTTAGCAATTTATAAAATTTATTTTACATATTTTAATTTTATGTTTATTTCATTTTCGTAATGAAACGTTGTAACTTTATTTAAGAAACTGTTTAAAATTTCCAGATTAATCTATTTACATTTCCGTTGTTCAAATATTAAACTTTAACTGTTTACTGTAATTTGATCAATAACGGAAGTAAGATGGCCAAATTAAGATTAAGACAACTATAATCCTGTTAAGATCCAACTTCATGAGTACTTCTATAAATTTATTTCGCATTTTATTGATCAGTATTTTAACTTTTTGAACACCAGTGATTACTACCATTTGGATTCCCATTATATGTATTCCACATTTTTTGATTAGTTAGTTATGTAACGCAATTAAACAGTAATATTAGAAATTTAAAAAATCAAAAATTATTGCTCAATTTTCAAATAACTTTTTCTTTTTAAAAATTATTGATTTTCTTAGAATTTTCTTTCCTTTTTGGTGTTTCATATTATAATTTGTTTTATATTAAATTTTATTTATTATTGTTTTCAATCCACTTATACATTAAATAAGTAATTTTAATTAAAATATATTCTCAAATGTTGGTTATAATAAAAAGAAAAATAAAGCATTTGGAAGCGAATGTCATCACTATACGGGATATTTGGATAAATATTCATTTGAAATAACTTATTTGGCATTGCCTCTATCATTTTGCTTTAAAATCAAAGCAAACCAATTTTTAACACTTTATTGAGTTTTTTACATAGATTTAGAATTGATATTAAGTACAGCATATTCAATTTAAAAAATTCGACAATATTGGTCGATTTATTTAAATAGTCCCAATAATATTGTCAATCTTCCAAACATTGCTGGCAATGCAATTAAATAATAGATTTGTTTTTCATAAATTCATATTTTCTCAATTCAACATTTTTTTTAATCTGCAAGAACCTCAACTGTTTTTGACACATTATTATCCATGTTTTATTTTATTTGATTTTTTAAAAAATTGTTTTATTTAAATAACATATTTTTGTTATCACATTTAATACGCTGATTAAGCGCCAAACTCAAGTTAAGTATTGAATTATTTTTCTTATACAATATCAAATTTTAATCGAAAACGCCAGATTCTGTAGACAATTAAGCA
>JAKKIK010002134.1:0-12496 GCA_024500135.1 Heterodera carotae
AAAAGAGTGATGTGGGGAGGAGGATGGAAAAGGAAATGTGTAAATGATGCGAGGGAGTGATTAAGTAAATTGAAATTGTTGTTTGGCTCATTAGCATTTGTGCTGAGTGTGAAATGAATGGGAGAAGCATAACGAAGAAAGGGAACAAATGGCATCAAAATGATTCGCCAAGTTTCAGTTTCAGCTTGTCAATTCTGTGGCCAAGTCATCTTCCAAATTGGCACTTTATCCCCCGCAGCAATTTTAGTAATTTTCCCTCGCCAAAGGGAATGAATGGGTGAGGGGACTACTGAAGCTGTGTCATCGACGGTCACTGTGCTGCGAATAAATTCCCACGATGGCTTAGCAATTTTTGCACTTTTGCGTGAATTGGCAGCGATGTTTTTGCGTGCCAACATTTAAATATTTAATTATTGAAGAGACCAAAGGCACATTACATTGTGCCTTAATGTGGCACTAAAAAAATAAAAAAACGGCTCAATGTCTTTGGGTTGTGACATTTGGGTCGAACAATTTTGACGATATTTTGACCAAGACTTAAAGAAGATAAACAGTTTTTTGAAATGGGCCCTAATCGAATTTAGGAAATTTTGAAGTTTAATGTCCCTACCATGAAACTGTACTTAAATGTGCATGATAACCCCGAAGATATGTAGGACTTGCTTATTTATTCGGATGAAATACACTCCGAAAAGGGAGGGGGCGCGGGGGAAGGATTGACTTTGTCCGCTCCATTCGGCGGGGGATTAAAGGGATGGCAAAAGGCGGATGGATTGACCGAATCAGCAGCAATTTTGGGCGGAAAACAAGGAGGTAATTGAAGTGCGAATAAATGACACCAAAAAAATAAAAATAAGACAAAAAGTGTTGATGAAAATGGAGGGGAAGTTTTTGTTTGACGGCGAAAGAACGCGGAAGATGAGAGAGGGCGCGGGAGGGCTTTGGGAGAGAGTCGGGAAAAGGGCGGCGGAATTGAGGATGAGGAGGTGGAGGAGGGAAGAGAGGGAATGTGTGTATTTGCACTTTCCTTTTCATCCCCGGCGGGAGTTCCCTCGAGCCTTTGCCTTTTTTTCCGTTCATTCCTCGGCAATTTCAAAAGGGACTTAAGCAAGGTTCACAATTTTGTGTTTGTGTCGGTAAAACGAAGCAAAAATGGACAGTTTTTCAATTGTTCGGAAAGAGAGTGAGTGAGAGAGTGTGTTAAGAGTGTGTGAGAGAGTGTGTTAAAAAGAGAGTGAGTGAGAGAGAGACAGAGAGGGGAGAGAGAAGGAGAGAGAGAAAACAATGAAGTGCTTGTTGATTGTTTTATTAAACGACCATCGAAGTAATGGATAAAGCCACAACTGAGACATTCAGGAAAACTGAAGATCGGATGAATTGAGAAGGGGACGGGTGGGGGAGGGGGAAAAGGGGTCCGCTAAATTTGCATTATGAAGAACGATATGTGTGTAGTTGGGGGGGGGGGGATGACGGAAGGTCAATTGGACCTCATCCCCTGCGGGGAGGGGGTCCTTTCTTTTGTCCCTTTTGAGTGTACGACGGAGGTCAAAAGGCGTGAATGAATGAATGGATATGAATGAATACGACAGAACATTTCATCGACAGTAATTATTTGGGAATGGAGGCAAAGGGGACGAGAATTGAATTGTTGCCGGCTCTTTGCAATTTCAGTTTTTGGAAGTATTTCGTAGAACAAATCCGAGCGAGGGATAATGTCAATCCGAGATATCCGTGTGGTGGATAAAAGCCCATCAAATCAACGCCAATTCAAATGATGAAGCGAAAGTTCCCACATCAACAAATGTCACCTCCCAGCTCGCTCAGACATTACACATTGTACATATAAGTGATTGGATATTTACTGCAATTGTATAGCGTCTGTTAATGATCGTTGCGGGAGCTAAACTTTTGAAGGGGGAGGGGAGTTAATAGAGGTTTTTCGGTTATGCCAACCCCCCCCCCCCCTCAAAAAAAATTTGGATTTTCAAGGTCATTAATGGATAGAATTTGATTATTATTTGATCTGGAATTTAATGCCGATGGATTGGAATTCTGAACTGTAGTCGTTGTTCGTGTTGCTGTCCAAAAATATCATGGTGATGGGTATTATTTACCACGTAATAAAAAGCATCAACAATTGGCTCTCTTAAAGCAAAAATAATGTCAAAATGCGTTAAAACAGCGACGACAGGAAGATCAAGCCATTCCGGTGTCATCGTCTTCCTCGTCTTGTCCTTTAGCGCCTTTGGGCTTAATACCACCCACTTGCTTTGCCATAATGATCTAAAATTTTGAATGATTAGTACTGTAAAAGTCAAAGATTTCGACACCTGATCAATCTTCAATATAGAAATAGCTGCGTTTGTCGCCAATTTAAAGGCTAACAATTTCCCGGAATAGAGGTCAAAAATGCCGGCGTCCACTGTGTTGCAGAGTTTTGCGCTGAGCACATCGATTCCCTCCCATTTGGACCCTTTTTGATGCGCAGCGTGCAAATCGGTGAGTGTCTCCGTTTGCTGGAATTTCCAAATATTCACTTATTAATGGGCGTTTTGAATAATCTCCGATTGCCTTAAGTCCTGCGTTTTCGGACAATTGTTTTGGCAAAATGTCCAGAGCAGCAGCATATTTTTTGATCGCGTATTGTCGAAGACCGGATTCCTTCTCGCCAATGGTCTCAATCTGATGAGCCAATTCCACTTCAGTTGCACCGGCACCCGGCAACAGCTGAACACAAACGGAAATGCAAACGCAAAAGGCAATCATTTACTTATTTGAGACCAATAAATAAATATATGAAATTGTTCACACTTTGTTGTCCCGGGTCAGTGCTTTGTAAGTGTTGACCGCGTCATCAATGGCTCTTTCAATGTCGTCCACCAACGATTGGGAAGAGCCCCGGAGCACAATTGTCGCAACTTTTCCGACTTCGCTCTTCTTGTCAAAAATCACCACCTTAAAGAGACGTTTTTAATCATTCATTTCGGAAATTTATCATTAATCACTGACCTGAGTGTCGCCAATTTCTTTAAGGAACACCTCGTCACAATGGCCAATTGCCTCCTCCGATGGTGTGCAAATGCGAGCCTGCGCCTGGGCACCCAAAGTCCGGCAAAGTCGTCGCAAGTCAAACTTCGAAGTCAGTCTGAAATTTGTTAGAATTATAACGATAAAAACTTCGTTAGATACCTCACGCCCATAATTCCGTATTTGTTCAGAAAATGCACATAAAGATCTCCAAATTTCCCAGCAGCGACCACAACATTTACGCCAACGTCTGAAAGACTTTTAATCTGCGCTTCAACTTCGGCCTCTTCTGTCCTGCTGAACTGTAACAAATCATCCGCCGTGTTCATCAAAATGGTACCCTAAAAAATGCGAGTTAATAATTGGTTCAGCGGGCGTCTCCATTTCTCGCCCTTTACCCGTTAGGAACCAATGCAAAAACTCGAACCTTTGTCTCGGTTTGTGTGAGATCAAACGGACATGCAAAAATGATCACTCGTGCATTCGACGCGCTTTTAGTTTCGCCTTCGGCACCTCGACGAAAAAGCATTCCATTTGTTACATACGAACTGCCCACACCGGCGCCAAGGATCTTGCAGATTCGAATGTTATCGACATTGAAAGTCGCAGAACTGCTTTTCGGCATAGTTTGCACTGCAAGAAACGGAACTGAGTTCACTAATTAATGCTCAATTACCGCATGCTTTTGCGACGAGGTCGGCAACCAACTCATAATGATCAGTTTGTTTGGAAATTATCGACGATTTGAGGTAGGATCGCACTTTCGCAACGTCATTTAAATCATCGGCAGTGGAAACAACCATCGAAGGCAAAAGCTCCTCCACTTTTTGAAGAGCAAATTCATAGCCCGAGGCAATCTCAATAGCAGTGATACCCTAAAAACATTAGAATTATTCCAAATATGAGATAATCTAAGGGGAAAAAATGGTTACAGTTAAGCAGAGAAAGTTATTAAAAAAAACAGCAAGGCCAACCATGTCCAGCAACTGCAACGCTTGTTCCAGCAATGATGCTGCCAGGATGACCACAGTGTTTGTGTTGTCGCCGATTTGCTTCTCCTGCATTTGTGCTGCCATCACTAAAATTCGCGCAGCCGGATGCTGCACTTCGAGTTCATTGAGAATTGAAACGGCATCGTTGGTGACGAAAAGTTTCTCCAAACGATTTATGACCATTTTGTTCATCCCTAATCCATTTTTAAATGCTGAAACGGATCTTGCAAAATTTTTAAAAAACCATTTGGTCCGTAGGCAGAACGCGTCTGTGAAGCAAGCTGCACGCAAGCCTCAATGTTCCTCTTAACCGCTTCTTCCAACCCTTTGAAGTGCTAAACGGATAAATAATGAATTAATAAAAGTCCGAGTGAAGCAACCATTGCCCCCTCCTTCATAAAGCGAGAGTATCCTGATTTGGGGATTGAAAGCGCCATTTTCCCTCAGCTGCAAACAACAAATTGTAGAAGAAATTGCTAAACAAAGAGGCATAAAGATCAGCAAATTAGTTTCCGGCAAACCCAGAAAGCAATCCACGAATCAAAAAATGAGATTTAAAAATGCCCTTATCAAAATTTTTTATATTTGAAAATTTAAATAATCGTTTTAATTGAAGTATCAAAATTCTTCGTTCGTTTTCAATTTGTTCTTCTTCAGGCAGGACTTCTGCAAATTCCCAATTTGTTCCTCCTCACCAAACCAAAAAATCAACTTGGAATAATGGCGATTCGGGCCACGTCTCTCCCCCCCCCCATTTCTTCCTTTAGGCACTTTCGGTCGGGGACCCGGGGACTAGCTGGGAATAAAATGCACCCCCAAGCATGTGATTTGAATTAAATTAGGAGTATATTTCGAATGGTCAATTTTTGGACATCGGTCAATCCGCTCAAATATGCCAATTTGGTCCCGGCCAGAAATTTCGGCCCAATTTTCGGAAAAAGTCCCGCCGGTCCCTTCCAATATTTACTTAAATAATAGTTCAACAGTATTCGAAAAGGGATGAAATGATTTGAAGTATTGACTTGAGAATGGACAATGCCGCGAAGAGAGACGCACAGAGAAAAAAAAGGAAAGAGCACAGAGCAGCAGACGGACGGACGAACGAAGTTGTGGGCAAAGTCTTCACTGAAGAAGAAGAAGAGGAAGAACTCTCTTTAAAACTATGTTTTTGCATTTCCTTTCCTTCTTTTAGTTTATTGGAAAGGTAAAGATGGGAAATGCTGTGTTAGAAGAGAAGCGGACGGATTACGGACAGACGGGCGGGCGGATGCTTTGGCTCTACCGACTGAGTGCGGCGGGGCGGGGGCTGTATTAGGGTGGCGGATTGTTTGTTGTCATACGAATCCCCCCTCCCCCCCGCCAACATTTTCTGTTTGCTTAACTCACTTTACTTGCTTTTGCCCATCATACTCGAAAAAAAAATTAATTTTATTCGCCAACAATTTTTTTCGATGGCTTTTATCAATTAATCGGTTATATGTGGTGGTTTGATTGTGCCCCACCTTTATAGCGGTTTTTGATGCTGCTGAGTCCGAATCTCACTTAATTTCGACCAATTCCGAACCCCGGACCTTGAATTGGAACATTGGGTCAAATCTTAATATATTTTAATATTAATTTCATTTATTATTATATTTTTCTCTTTTTTTTGAGGGTTTTAAGCAATTGGAATTCGAAAATGTCTAAATCAAAAGCTAAAAATGATATCAACGAGCTCAAGCAGGAAGTCTCCATGGACGAGCATAAAATTCCAATTGAGGAACTTTTTCAGCGTTACGGCAGCTCATTGGATAAAGTAAAAAACAAAATAATTTTATTTTTTTGCCCCAGGGCATATTTTACGAAATTAAAAAACAACTTTTCCTTAAAGGTTTCCCTCCCCTTCCTTTTCCTCAGCTTCATTTGGCTTTCTAAGAATATAAAATATTATGGTTTTTAATTTGCACGTTTTCAACTTTTGGAATTGAACGGATTTTTGTTCCAATTTTCTAAAATTGGATAAACCATTTAGGGCTTGACCAAAGCAAAGGCGAAAGAAGTGTACGACCGCGATGGCCCTAATGCGCTTTCTCCGCCCCGTACGACCCCGGAATGGATCAAATTCTGCAAAAATTTGTTCGGTGGCTTTGCCCTTCTGCTTTGGATCGGTGCTATTCTTTGTTACATCGCTTATTCTGTCGATTGCTTCACAATGGAACGGCCGAGCAAAGACAATGTAATTTTGGCTTTTCATCTTTTTTATTTTGATTATTTCGGTAATTTTTACCGATTAAAACCGTCACTTTTAGCTTTATTTGGGCGTTGTGTTAATGTCCGTTGTCATCATCACCGGCTGTTTTCAATATTTCCAAGAGCGCAAAAGTTCTAAAATTATGGAATCATTCAAAAATTTGGTGCCCACTTATGCGTTGGTAATTCGCGACGGCGAAAAGACGCAAATTCCATCGATTAACCTCGTGGCGGGGGATGTTGTTGAAGTGAAAGGCGGCGACAGAGTGCCGGCCGACTTTCGCGTAGTGACGGCACACAGCTTCAAAGTGGAGTCAGTTCAGTCCCCCCATTTTGCAGCTAATTTTTGTCCTTTTTGTTAAAGCAATTCTTCGCTGACCGGCGAATCCGAGCCCCAATCGCGCTCGGCCGACTTCACTAACGACAATCCACTCGAGACAAAAAACATTGCCTTTTTCTCGACAAATGCCGTCGAGGGGACGGCCACCGGAGTGGTCATTTACACTGGAGACCGGACGGTAAGAGTTTACACATATTACATTCATTTATACTTTGTTTGAGGTCATGGGACGCATTGCGCATTTGGCCTCGGATTTGGACGCGGGAAAAACGCCAATTGCCCGCGAAATTGAACATTTCATTCATCTGATCACCGGCGTCGCTGTCTTTCTTGGCGTCACCTTTTTTATGATCGCTTTTATCCTCGGATACCATTGGCTTACCGCCGTTGTGTTTCTCATTGGAATTATTGTTGCCAATGTTCCGGAAGGTAACCAATCATCAACAGATTTATTAATACACCCAAAATTAAGCCCAATTTTGTCCTGTCAAACACTGCCTAATATTTTAGGTCTGATTGCGACTGTGACTGTGTGCCTTACACTGACAGCAAAACGAATGGCTTCAAAGAATTGTTTGGTGAAGAATTTGGAGGCAGTGGAAACGCTTGGTTCAACTTCGACCATTTGCTCTGATAAGACGGGCACTTTGACCCAAAATCGGGTCGGTCCGCACTTTTCCTGGGCTTATTTATTAATACACCTCTCCTCTTCAGATGACTGTTGCCCACACGTGGTTTGACCAACAAATTGAGACATGCGACACGACAGAAAATTTCACGGGCGACAAACACAAAGCCCGCGACACGGAGGCGGCACTGCTGCGAGTCGCGTCGTTGTGCAACCGCGCCGAGTTCAAACCGGGCCAAGTAAGCACTGAATGCCACTCGAACTGAATGAATGAATGTACAATCATTTAATTAATCCTCCCCTTTCCCCTTAAGCATTCCGTCCCAATTCTCAAAAGGGAATGCACCGGCGACGGTTGGCACTTTGGCAGACCCTTCAATTACTATTAATAATTAACTACTGCATTTTAGCTTCGGAAATTGCCCTGCTTAAGTTCACCGAAATTACCACAGGAAATGTTGTGGAATACCGGAAGAAGTGATTCATGGGGAATTTTGTTGACTAATTGTAATTTTCCAATTTCAGAAATCGAAAAATTGTCGAAATTCCGTTCAATTCAACCAACAAATACCAAGTAGGTGTCAAGCCTGCCTCTACCATTTACTTTTGACTACGCTTTTCCTCTTCAGTTGTCCATCCACGAGACCGAAGACGGCGACGCGTCCCTTTTGCTTGTGATGAAAGGCGCGCCTGAACGCATTTTGCAGCGGTGCAGTCACATGCGACTGAACGGAGAAGTCCGTGCCAAAGGGACACACCCAAAGAAAGGGAAGGGGGGGGGGGGCACTATTGCGGCCATTGAACCCAACAAAATTGAAATTTTCATATTGCCCGAACCAAAACCCAAACTTTTTCTCGAATGGGAGCCTTTCAATACTTTCTTCCCCTGAAGGATGTGGAGATGACGCCCCAATTGCGGGACGACTTCGAGCGTGCCTATTTGGAGTTGGGCGGAATGGGCGAAAGAGTGCTCGGATTTTGTGACTTTCGTTTGGACCAGAAAAAATTCCCGAAGGTTTTTTTTAGTTTTCGCAAATTTTTAATTTTGTTAAACTTATAGGATTTTGCATTCGATATCGAAGGCCCAAACTTTCCGATCGAAGGCCTTCGCTTTGTCGGATTGATTTCGATGATCGATCCGCCCCGAGCAGCTGTTCCGGACGCCGTTGTAAAGTGTCGCAGTGCGGGCATTAAGGTGGTGATGGTCACCGGAGACCATCCGATTACAGCCAAAGCAATTGCCAAATCGGTGGGCATCATTTCGGAGGGCATGGAAACAGTCGAAGACATCGCCGTCCGGAAGGAAATTGCGGTGGATCAAGTCGATCCAAAGTGGGCCAAAGTGCACCGAATGTAAACGGAAATAACACCGCAATTTAGGGAAGCCAAGGCAATTGTGATCCACGGGAGTGATCTACGCGAAATGTGATCACTGATCAGTCTTTCTCTTGGTAAATTGTTTGACAATGTCTCTCTTTTCAGGAATGAGGACCAATTGGCCGAAATCATCAACGACCACGAGGAAATTGTCTTCGCCCGAACTTCGCCACAGCAAAAACTGATGATTGTCGAGGGCTTCCAACGGCAAGGACAAATTGTGGCAGTCACTGGCGACGGAGTGAACGATTCGCCGGCACTGAAAAAGGCCGACATCGGAGTGGCAATGGGTGGGCGGAAAAGGGAAGGGATTTGGTGGACGGACATTCATTCATCCAAATGCAATTTGCAGGGATTGCCGGCTCTGATGTGTCAAAACAAGCGGCGGACATGATACTCTTAGACGACAACTTTGCGGTAAAACTTTCATTTAAATTCTGAGTCAAATTTCAATTGTTTTTTATGGCCGTCCCCTTCCCGGGATGGCCGCCTGAATACGCCCAAATTCCGTTTTGAATTTTGCTTGAAATTTATTTTCATCGGACTGGATTTGATCCGGCAGTGCCTTGGGTAACGCCGGGGGATACATTTTGAAAATGGGCTCGTAGTTTAGGGGGGGGGGGTGCTCTAATAAAAGAGTCTATAATAGCCAAAAAAAGGCGTGTTTCTGCGCATTGCACGCATTACGGTCATCCCCCCTCCTTCCTCCATTATTTTGTCATTTTTATTAAACATTCAACCAAATTTCAGTCAATTGTTACCGGCGTGGAGGAAGGCCGTCTTATTTTTGACAATTTGAAGAAGTCCATTGCTTATACACTCACTTCCAATATTCCGGAGGTTCGTTTCTCTTTTCACCACTCACTCTTCCTCTCCCAACAAAATCCCCCTTTTTTGCACAGATTTCGCCCTTTTTGATGTACATTCTTTTCGGAATTCCGCTGCCCCTTGGCACTGTGACCATTTTGTGCATCGATCTCGGCACGGATATGGTCCAAATGAATACTTTAAAAATATACTAATTTAAAATAAAATAAAGTCTAATAATTCAGGTCCCTGCAATTAGTTTGGCTTATGAGGAGGCCGAATCGGACATTATGAAACGTCAACCGCGCGATCCAATTCGGGACAAATTGGTCAATGAACGTCTTATCTCGTTGGCCTACGGCCAAATTGGAATGATCCAAGCATCGGCTGCTTTCTTTACGGTATAAAAAATGCATAATTAAATTCTATTTTTTTTCCTAACCACAGTATTTCTGGATAATGGCTGACAACGGCTTTTTGCCGAAGGACCTTTACCAACTGCGGGCCGAATGGGATTCCCGGGGGATCAACAATCTCGTGGACAGCTATGGACAAGAATGGGTCTGTTAGGACAGTGAATACTTAAAAAATTATCAAAAACATTATTTAGACGTACATGGACCGTAAGATTCTCGAACACACTTGTCAAACCGCATATTTTGTTTCCATCGGTAAGGAGTTGCCTTGGCATTCCGTCCCTGTTCTGTCTGGCCTCTCTCACTTTCCCATTATCTCTCAGTGATTGTGCAATGGGCTGATTTGATCATTTCGAAGACTCGTCGCAATTCCATCGTTCAGCAGGGAATGTCCAATTGGGTGCTTAACATCGGCTTGGTCTTTGAGACTTTGCTAGCCGCCTTTCTCTGCTACTGTCCTGGCTTGGATAAGGGCCTTCGTATGTACGGACTTCGGTAATCCCTTTTTGCCTCCCTTTTTAACATTATTTTCGGCTAATTTCGCATAGATTTTCGTGGTGGTTTCCGGCACTGCCCTTCTCCATTCTGATTTTCATTTATGACGAAGTCCGTCGCTATTTGATCCGTCGTTTCCCCGGCGGTTGGGTGGAACGGGAGACATATTATTGAAGAGGAACGCGAAGCGTAATTCAACAAAATTAATCATTTTCTCATTTCATTTAGTTTGATCATTTTTGTTAAAAGCTTGACCCTAATTCATGCAAACACTTACAAATTTAAATCCGTTTACAAATTTTTTAATCCGCTTTTTGTTTAATACAGCATCATTTGACCCATGACAAATTTTTGTAATGTTGCAGAATAAATCGCTTTCAAAACAAGTGTCCACGAACTTATGTGTCACCCTGTATTTCTGACCTTCCTTTCATTTATTCGATTTTGAACTAATTCTCAGAAGAGAATTAGTTCAAAATCCAATGCTTTTCAAAATGTCATTTGCTTATCCGCCGGGTTTGCTCTCTCCGTTTACGAATTTTCCAATTTGTTTAGTGGAGAGCCCATTTGGTGCCATTTGTCCTCGGCGGGGATTTGAGAATTGGAATTGGCACGCATTATAATGGTAGTGTCAGCAGAATGGGAGGCATTGGCGGCACATCCTTCAACAAAAAACAAATGCAAAACATCCGCCTTTATCCAACATTGTCCCTCCCTTATGCTGAAGAAGGACAAAAAGAAATTTTGGGATGAATTCGGTCATTGGGAATTTGTTCATTTTTTGTATGCACTTTTTTCCCAATTTCCTCAAAACAAATCCATTGAAAACAAACATTTGCCCAAAGATTCAAAGAATGATCAATGAATGCAAATTCGAATGAATTGGTGTTGAGTATTATCCGGATTCCGTCTTGACATCCATCGGAATATTATCCGGATTCGATTCGGAATATTTATCCGGATTCCATCTTGGTATCCATCCGAATATTTATCCGGATTTCATCTTGGCATCCATCGTCGCTTCCGTGCCGAAGGGAATGTTCGGATGGATTCCCTGCGGCATGCCCTTGCTTCTTGCTCATTGGCAATGGTCGTTTTCGGTTGCTTTGGAAATTGCCTCTCTGCCGCCATTTTTCTGCGGGTAATTTAAACATTTTTGCGATTGGTTTGTTCATCTCTGATAATTGATTGCCCTTTCAAATCCCAGCGCAAAACTTCCATTAATATTCTGCTAAGTGCCCTCGCTTTCATTGACATTGGCCTTCTCCTTTTTGCCATCCCCGTATTCATTCTGCCAACTTTGGATCGCTGGTAAGCCGATCATATCGTATTTCATCCTCCAATAGACGCCCCCCCCCTCCATTTGATGCCCCCAACCACCTCCAATTGATGCCCCCCACTCAAGGGGGTATTGAAAAATAGACGCCCGGGGTGTCTTTTAGAGGAAATACGATAATTACTGTGCTGATTATATTCTTCATCCTATCTCTCTTTGCCTTTCAAATTTAGGGATGGATTTATCACTTTAGCGTCTGTTCAAGCGGTCATTGTCAAATTCCTTTATCCGGTCAATCTGATGTTTCAGGTTACGTTACAGTCCACACATCAGTAAATGTATGCATAAAGACCAGGACCCTGGTCTATCTCTGATCGCCAAGCCGCGGATTTAAAAAATCCGTTGCCTAAATATTATTTTGGCATTTTTAATGCTTGATTCCCTCTTACGTCTTTTTATCCGCGGATTGTCAATTTTTGTGCTTGTTCGTACAGGTGTCTAGATCCTGCTTCGAGGTGGAATTTTGGAAGATTTTCTTTGTAAACAACAATAGCGCGATCCGTCGTGGGTCCGATCTTTGTGCGTACCAATAGATTAGCACAACGAGGTCAATGGCACAAAGTCACTCACTTTTTGCCCTTTCAGACATTTAGCATCTACACAATTGTGCTGATCACCGCCGAGCGATGGTTGGCCATTTGTCGTCCTCTCCACGTGAGGATGGGATAAATGTGTCCAAACGATAAATGGGCCCATTTTATGGGATGAATGATTCAACCGACAAATGGGCCCATTTTATGGGAAGAATGAGTCAACCGACAAATGGGCCCATTTTATGGGAAGAATGAGTCAACCGACAAATGGGCCCATTTTATGGGATGAATGAGTCAACCGACAAATGGGCCCATT
>JAKKIK010002135.1:0-12495 GCA_024500135.1 Heterodera carotae
AATTTTGGTGTACTCCTGGATTTTCTTCCCCGTCAGGACTCAATGTCTTCCAGGAAAAAGTATTGCCAAGAAAAAAATAAACAAGGGGTTGCAAACCCCCCCCCCCCCCCCCTCCCCTCCCCCCACCTTCGTTCGTCGCGGGGTGGAAGGGAAACGGGTCAATGGTGACAGGGTTCGTATAAGTCGTGAGAAAAAAATGAAAATAGGTTTAAAAATGTACACTTTTTAGCAAATTTCTAAGTAAAATAAAGAAAAAAATTTCTCGTCGGTGCCTAAAGGCTAATTTTCAAGAAAAATTCCTCCGTTTGGCCTCATTTTCCCTAAGAAATGACTAAATTTTTGCGACTCCATATTGGATTCGGTTTTTTTTACGAAAAAGCACAAAGTTTTATCAAAAATTTTGCGGCATCTATCGTTCGGCACCGCCGTCAAACCTTTACGACTGTAGAGCAAAAAAAAAAAGTCCCTGGCCGGCCGTAAGCGCAAAATTTGAAATCAACATTTTCAGCCATTCTCTTCACTGTGGCCGGTTTTGCGCAGATGAAAATTTGGGCGGACGGTAAGCATCGCGCGTACAAGAAGGAATTTGCCACATACCCGCGCAAACGGATGCCGATCATTCCATGCCTTTGCTGATTTGGACTCAAATTTAGTGGTTACTCGTAATCCGATTATTTCTATGTGATTGTTTATTTAGAGACCAAATTGTGCCATTTAATATAATTGTTACCAAAAATAGTTATTCGCGCTGACCAAAACCAAATTTTCCTTAAAAATATTGCCCATCAATCAGTTAATTATAATATCGCGCCACAAATTATTGTAATGAAAATTAATTCTCTATCAGAACTCTCCAGTTTACTTCTGTTTTTCGACCATTCTTTTTAATCATTAAATATGTAATTGGACTTTTTTGCTTTTATAGCAATCATAAATTAGTTTGACGCTTATTATGCTAGAGTGCTTGGCTAATTAATAAATAAATTGTTATATTGATTGTTCTTCAGTAAATCATTCTTTGCTCAATAATTAATATAATAAAAATATTATCTTATTTTTATGTAAATAAAGGACGAAATGGATCCTGAAAAAGCACGACAACATATTCCGGAGCCATCTATTTTCACTTACTCGTCCAAGGATGTCATCCTCTACGCATTAGGGGGTAAGCAAAAATCATTAATACAATTTTTATGGTTGGACTGCTTAGTCTGAGCACATTATCGGACATTTCGATGCCAATTTATGATATCAAAAATAACCCGCAGATATTTGTTGACTGATATTATTAGGATTAATCACTGGTTATGGAAGTATCCTATATCCTTCCTTTTTGTACATTGATTTTAGTTGGTGCCAACACCGCCGAGGATCTGCATTTTACTTATGAGGGTAGAGCATTATTTAAATAAATGGAACAAAATAAGTTTAGTTTTTTCCTTGCCTAGGCCATTCCGATTTTCAAGTTTTCCCAACATTTGCTGTTGTGCCCGGATTGTTGGCCAATGAGTTGGTCAGTTTTTGGTCACAAAGTTTATTATGCTTTTCTGCGTCCTATTTTTGAGACGGACTGGCCCGGCATTCAGTTCGACCTCAGCCGAGTGCTCCATGGCGAACAGTACATTGAACTGTACGCGCCATTTCCACCGGATGGTGCACGGCTGCGTTCCGAAGTGCGTGTGGCCGACGTATTGGACAAGGGCACCAGCGCGGTGATTATCTCCGAGGGTATACGACTTCTGTTTAATCAAAAAATTTACATTTGCAATCCCTAGCCCAATTGAAATTTTAAAAAAATTCAGTGACCACCTTCGACGACCGAACCGGCGAGAAGCTTTCCTTTCAACAGGTAGTTCATGATTGTTCTTTGGACTATGAAAATTCCAAGACCGAAGAGTCTTAAAATCAAATAAATAGAAAATTCGATGACCGATGCTTATTGCCATTAAGAAACTGCTGGATTACCGAATTTTTTTTTCAGTTTGCTGTCTTCCAAGGGGGCGCGGGCGGTTTTGGCGTAAGCAAATTTGCCAAATTGATCGATTCCAAATTGTTCGTCTTCTAGGGCAATCGAACATCGCCGGCGGAGCGAAAAGTACCTGCGGTGCCAAAAGAGCGCGAGCCTGACGCGGTGTTGGAAGAGTGTTCACGACCGGACCAGGTCGCGTACATTATTGGTGCCATCCTGGACAAAAATTAACCCGTGTAGACTTAAAAGCCTCGAGCGGTTATCATATTTACGTTTTTTGTGATATTTTTTCCTCATGATTTGTCTGACCCCCAATTTCAAATTTTTGTTTTTTTTCAGGCGGCTCTTTACCGGCTTGGCTCCGGCGATCTGAACCCACTGCATATTGACGCCAATTTTGCCAATGTTTCCGGTTTTCAACGTCCAATCCTTCATGGTATTTGTAAAAATAATTCTTGGTTAGAGCGCATTTTACGAGCTTAAAATTTGAGGTTTATGCTCACTTGGGATTTCGTGCCGTCTCATTCTTCGTGCGTTTGGTGGCAATTTGGCGCACAATTTGCGGTCCATCAAAGCACGCTTTACGGCTCCCGTTGAACCTGGCCAAACATTGGTGGTTGAAATGTGGCGGCACAACGACGACGACAATTCCCATGCCAATGTCAAAAGGGTGCTTTTCCAGACCAAAGTGAAGGAAACCGGAAAGGTGGCTATTCAACTAGAATAATCGGGAACCGAATTGGCTTCTAATCTCTCAAATAAAAATTTCTATTCTATAATAAATCATAATTTCGTTCGACAAATTCAGTCCTAAGGTAGATCCAAATTGTACTTTTGCTTGATATTTTATTTTTAAACGAAACTGTCAGATTGTTCTGTCCAACGGATATGTGGAGCTGCGCGAGTTGACTCTTAATGAGGCATTGATGCCAAAACGTACGGCTGCTACTGATACAACAGAGGCTATGCCAAAATTGTCTGAACTAAAAGCGACACAAATTTTTCGTACAATTGGGGCACAACTGCAGAAAAATGGGGACAAATTGAAGAACATCGAGGATGCGGTGATCCATTACCAAATCACCAGCGATGGCAAAGTGGCGGGAAAGTACAGTAAGTGAACTGTTTATTATAATTGTCAAGGTCAGAAATGCTAAATTTTGATCTGCGTTTTTGTTGGTTACACAAATCTGATCACTGATCTAATACACTATTTGGAAGCTTATGAAATTTCGCTTTTTTTACAAATAATTTGTAAAAAACTGCTCTAGAATTGTTTTTTAGCCGTTGAACTGAAGGCGGGCGAAGGGCACGTGTACGAGGGTGAGCCCCGTGGTGGACAGAAAGCGGCTGCTACTGTATGTGTTGACGACAACGACTTTGCCAAATTGGTCGGCGGTCAATTAGATGGCACACGGGTGAGTGAGTGGAAATGGTTAAAACCCAACTCGTAGACGGCCAACTCGTACAACCCCAACTCGTACTTTTTTACACGAGAGTGCAGGCATTGGAAGGTTAGACACCGTATACTTATAACAGGGGACGTTGTACGAGTGGCCGGTACGAGTTGGGGTATCAACAGTGGAATGGGGGGGGGGGTGGTGCATTATGAAATACATTTTTTTTACTCCGTATATATATTTTTTATTGTACGAAAGTTGAATAATTGTTATCCTTTTCTTCTACATATCTTGCTGTAACCAATTTTGTTTCTTCTTTCACATAAATAAAAAAATAAAAATAAACCAGGCGACTGATGATGATGAAGAAGTTGACGATGATGCGGATGTTCAAACAGAGGAGAACCAAAACTTTGACTGGCTTTTCGGATGGCTCTGGCTGCTTTTTGATATGATGAAAGGCGTACAGTTGCAGTTCCAACAAATGCTACTGCCTTTGGCAGCAGAAGAATAGGTGTGTCCTCGGACATCTACAATATCCCTCGCGGGATGATATTTTATGATGCCTCAGGTCTTGATGTTATTTTATTTAACATTTGATTGATGGCAAAATTTTTATTGGTGTTTTTCTCTTTCAAATTTGCTAAATTATTCCTCCAATAAAGTGGTCATGGATATTTAGGAACCTATTTCACTGGAGATATTTATTTATTTAATAACTTGTGTCCATGATCAGATTTTATAAGTTTAGTCATTAAATTGCAAGCGATTCGGTACTCTTGATGTTCTATCAAATCTTAAAATTGTTAACGCCCATTCAGCTTATTCAATTTATATTGTAGTCAGAATAAAATTTATTGCATTTATGCCTTGGATGAAATCTAAAATAAGTGCTCAAAATTATTTTTATTACTAAACCCGTCTGCCTACTGATCAAGTTTTTACCTCGCCTAATTTTGGTTCATTTTTAAGGCATTCCTCTCCGGTCGACTCAAAGTGAGGGGCAAATTGGCGTTGTTGCAGCGCATTGACGCATTGTTACGAAAGACAAGGAATGCTCAACGTAGCAAAATCTGAAAGCCTTTTTTCACATTATGCAATTTCAAATGAATTCATATCAAGGAATATGTGACGTGTTGGTGCATTTCTACACCGCGGTTACTGACTGATTGGTACCCCTCGTAGAGCATTTTTACGATTCATTTAATCTGATTTTGTGTGTGCCCCTTCTTTGCTCATCCGCTCACATTGTAGGACATTGAGCTCTACATCCCACTGAGAATGACAAATTCAATCAATTTTTAGGTTCGACATCTAATGTTTTCTTAAATGGCATTACGGAAACGTCGCGAAAAAGTGCATCTTCGCCTGAAATTATGTTTCTGTCCTACTTTAAAAACTGCCTTTCTAACTCTTCTGCTGAGGCCCATTCGATAAGGGCTATGTGCATCTGCAACATGCCAGCAGATATCTTTTTGTCCCTGCTGGATTTTTAAGAATGGAATTCCCCCGGGGGAATTTGTGCATTCTTTGTTGGCTAGTGCCTGCTCAGCCTATAGGAGGGCAAAATGTCAGCAGCAGTTCGAAGTCGGACGTGCGGTCCCAGCACCCAAATGATTCGGTCGGCGTCACTATGTATATTGAAAAGTTAAACAACAGTGAGACAAATAGTGAAATTAAGAGGCATTCCTTGAATTGAAATGAGACTGGCATTTTGGACTGTTTGACTCTTAGGACTGTTTGATCTGGCACCCATTTTTTGAAACATTTCAAAATTTTTTTTTGCCGTTGTTGGTTTTGCCTTTCAAGTTCAACTCTGTCTAAGATTATATACTTTCTAGAAATAAGAGTTTGACTGGCAACGATTTTGGGCTTTTTGACATTTTCAAATTGACTTTGGCAACTCTCCCTCCTTCACCTACTATTGTTTAAGCCGAATGCCTTCTTTACCCATTCACCGCCATTCGACTGATGAATGGCAAGAAAGGTGGCAATGGCGAAGAAAGGACAACAAATTTCATTGTTTCTTCTGCTAGGGTGCTCTCTCGGTGCCTTTGCCACTTCCCTCTTTGTTTGAAGATGTCAGAAAAATGCCTTTCGCTCGGCGGAAATGAATGCGAGGGAGAAAGGGCATTTTTTTTATCAAAAAACCCATCGAAAATAGGCATTCTTATGAATGGTTAATTGTTTTATTATTTGATTTTTGAAATCCATTAATTCTGAAAACGAGAGATTTATTTATATCAAATTATATTAAATGTATGTATAAATAAAAAATTAAATCTTAAAAAATTGTTTTAAATAATGTAGTTTGTACCATTTTCTAATCATACACTATTGAATGAGAGCTCGGCATGTCTGCTCTAGGCTGGCATTGGCAATTGCTTTTACTCTTCTGGTGATATCATCGATGATATATTCGGTATAGACAAAAAGAAAATCGTATAAATTGATTTAAATTTCTTTTTTTTTTGCAAATTTCCTCTAACCCATATAAGGTTGGCGCTGTGCATGGACATCATTTTTTGCGCAAAACGGCACAACAGAAGCAAACTGAGGACGCCGAATTGGAAGAGGAATTGGACATTGAGGATGAGGATGAACATTTTGGCACAAGAAATTCGGTATCGTTTTAACAGTAATTTAATTAAATTGAAATAATATTTTAATAAGAAATTTTTATTAATTTTTCTTGTGACCCATATGTATATCCAAGGTCGAACAAATCAGTGATCTTTCATCATCGCTGGAGGATGTTAGGCTTGGACAACCTGCGGTCCAAACTGAACAGAAGCAGCGCATTGCCAAGGATACCGTCTTTGAGCAGGGGCAAGTACTTATTGTGTGTATAATACATATGCCATAAATTTAAAGTCTTATTTAAATTACATATTTAACAGTGAAACGCGTGATTTTCTCGCATTTTTGCGTCGTATTCGTTATGATCATCGCCAATGTCCACAGAATAACGGTAGTGCAACAAACTTAAATTGTTGCTTTATGATTAAGTTACTGTTTTCCCTCTAATAGGCGACCCATTCTATTTGCCGTCTCCCACCCCTCGAGGGGGTATTGAAAAATAGCCGCCCCGAGGCGCCTATTAGAGGAACAGTACTGGTCCGAAGATCGAAAGAAACCAATAAAAAAAAATTTAAAATGGCCCAAAATATTCTTCGGCAGGTCAATCTGTGTTGATTTCTGTGTCCGTTGTGGTGTCAAATGTTCGCGCAGTTAGCGAAGTCACAATGGTCTGAGATGGGGAAATTTGAGCATAATTTTGCCTACTTTTTGATGCAAAAAGCAGGATTCTGAAAAACACTGGACGCGTTAAAAAAACCATATTTAGGACTATTCCCTGGAAATGTTTTACCGTGAAAGTTGGACAGACGAACGACTACAGTACGAGGAGCGCCAGTTTCGCAATAAAACGGAGCTATCATTGCACGAGTCTTATGCCAACTTTCTGTGGCATCCTGACACGTAATTTTTTTTTACAAAAAAAATTGCCAATTTATTTATACATAACTTAAATGGCTTAAGGTTCATGCCGAATGCAATTGCCTCCAAAAACCCGCGAAAACAGTCCATTTCGCACCGATCACTGCTCAGGTATAAATTTAATTCAAAAAATATATTTAAATATTTTTTAAATCTCTTCTTAAATAAATTAATTACAGGCTACAATCCAATGGCCAGATTTTGTACAGTCGCCGCCTTTCTGTTGTGGCCGAGTATGCACAGAATACTGTATTTACTATAATAGAAGCCCCAAGCCCGCTCCAGTAGCAAAGGGTATTAAAAATTAAAGCCCAGGGCTTATTCAAGGACACAATAATCAATTATTTTTCCTAAAAAATATTGATTTATTTTACTTTTAAGGTGCCCCATGGATTTAACTTTGGCAAGTCCAATTCATTTGGTCCAATGCTTTAATGGAATTATATTTATCCATTTCAAGTTTCCGTTCGACTCCCAAACTTGCAAACTCGGCATTGAAAGCTGTGAAAAAACCATAATCAAAAAAATAAATAAAAATATTATAATAATTTTCAGATGGGTACACCTCGGACCAGGTCACCTACGGCTGGTCCCAAGGCCAACGGGAAGCGCTCAAATTGCACAAAATTCGACTCCCGGACTTCCGAATCAAAGAAGCATTTGTCACCTCACAGCTGGAATCGTATGCGACAGGTAATATTCGGAAATTGATTTCCAATTTTTAAAAATTTAGCGTCAATTAAATTTTGTGCTGCCTTAGGCAACTACAGTCGTTTGTACGTGTGCTTTGTCTTTTCACGCTCAGCTGGTTTTTGCTTTCTTCAGCTGATCATTCCGTCAACTGTACGATTCAAAAAAAAAGTTAATGTTTATTCTCCTGTCTCAAAAGGCAGTGGTGATCACTTCTTGGGTGTCACTTTGGATGGAAAATGAGACCTCCTTTCAGGGTAAGAAGAAAGATAAAAATTGCTCATATTAAAAGATGGCACTGGTGCTGCTCGAAACCGATATTCCCAAGACTCGAGACCGAGACTTGACCTCGAGACCGATTCCGAAACATGACCCCGTGACTCGAGACCGAGACCCAAAAAAAACGAGAAAAGTAGAGTCGAGACCCGAGACTCTCGAACAGCACTAGCACGGGGACTCTATGCTACCTCTCTTGCTTAGGGATATGGCGTAAGAATGCCGTGCCGAGTTTCTTTCGAATCCAGCCCCTAAACTCGAGCCCCTTTTTCCTATCTCCTACTCTTCATTATCGTATTACTTTTAAGAAAACACCTTATTACAGATATGATCTCAATGTATGTTCCTTGAGGGAATTTTTGTTGATGGATTTTTTGATTTTACAGCATTTTAACCATCACTTTTCTGCTTTTCTCATACAATGAAGTAAGTTAGGCTAATTAAAAGGCGATACATTTTTTATTTTTCATTTAGGTGATGCCGAGAGTCAGCTATTTGAAAGGTGTTTGGCTGTAAAACCAATTTCTAAATTTGTAGAAAAATTTACAAAATTGTCCCAATAGCTTTGGATATTTGGTTGGCTGTGTGCTTCATGATTGTGTAAATTTTACATTTTTTTTTTGATATTTTTCTTTTTTTCATTTAAAGCTTTTTGTCACTAATCAAACTTGCCATCATGAAATACATGCGACAGCGGGTTCGCATCGATGTTGGCGCGCAGTTAAATTTGCATACAATTAACACACTAAATTTAATATCGCAAGCCTAAAATTCAATTTCATTTCTAAATCCTTATCAGATTTTAACAATCCTTCTTTTTTAATTTTTTGAATAATATTAAATTTACAATAGGTATGTATTTAAAAATAATTTTCTTTTTTTCTAGGAATTGCACCTCCACTCTGCTGGGCGGAATGTTGCCGTTCATTCAGCTCAGCGCCGGGCCAATGCTGGGCTGCGGTTGGAAAAAATATTGTGTTTTTTTAATGTTTTTGGCAGGCATTCCTGTTGGTCAGTTTAATAATCCTTCGGCACCAGCAGCCAACAACAGCAACATTGATGCGCTGCGTTCAGCCACACCACCACCGATGATGCGGTCATCAGTGTAGGAATTTGAAATCCGTAGATTTATGTATTCATAAAGTGGATATGCCTCCAGATACAGTAATTCCTATATTAAAGCCTCCGGGGGCTCTATTTCAATCCTCTTTAAAAGGGGGTGGCTTTATTTCAAGGGGGCTTTATTGCAGGGGGAGGCTTCAGAATAGGAATTATGGTATCTTTGTTAAGCGAAAAGGACTGTGGCATTTCTTACCCTCCGGCGTTAGTGCCCCTGCTGAAGAATTAAAACACAAATTTTTAGCCAAACTTCCAACTCTGTCCCCCAACATCGTTCACTGCTTCATCAATTCCACCGTCTCCAGCAACAACAGCAACTGGTGCCGAACCGTAGTCGTTCACGCCACCAATCGGATGAAATTGTCACTCATAGCGGCGGCAGGAGAGAAAGCAGGTGATGCTGACGGAGAATATCGACATATCTTCATCAGGGGCTGCAAACATTAGGGACACGGACAGAATATGGAAGAAAAACTGCCAATAGATCTACACATGTCAGGGATGTGACCGTTCCGGACTTTTTTCTGAAAAATTCCAGACTTATTTGGAATTTTTTATAGAGCCCCGCTGAAGAGCATTGATTTTCCAAAATACATGGAAAGACAATTTATCGTCCTCAACTTGGTCCCCGACATGCCATCCCCAAAAGATGCCGATATTTTCCGTCGAAGCGTTAAGAGACTTAACCTATTTAAAATCGAACAGATTTAATATTCTCAATCTTTGTCAATATTCCAAGATGAGAATAGGGGAATTATGTTTGTTTTTTTTTGTATAGGCAACGATCAGTTGGAGGCAGTAGTGAAGAAGAAATGCAACAATGGCACAATCGAAGTCGACAATCCTCCACAATTTCTCAGGTCTGAAAAACGACTTTTTTTTGAACGAAAAATTATGTAGACATTTAATTATGCAGGGCCTTGAGATGACGCTTGGCGGTGCTTGCATCCCTCAACTGATGATGGCACAGAGTGCGATGCGCTCAAAGGGAGGCAGCATTGACAGTGGTGGTGCCGCCATTCGACCGTATCAGATGCCCATTTCCACGTTGGCAGCCGCGCAAATGCATTTACCGTTGAACGAAAGTTCGATGAGGTGCCAATTTTTTAGATCGGACAGACAAAACAATTAATTGGACCGACAGAAATCAATTAATTGATCAGTTAATTGGTTGATCGAATCGAAGAAATATCGATAAATTCAATACAAATAAAATGATCAATTAATTGGTGATCCGGTTTTCCGACTTCTTCTGTAAACTTGATAGCAAGTTGTTCGATTGTTTCCAGGCAATTACAGCAACAAACACTTTTCCAAGCACATCAGTTACAGCTTCATGTGGGGGAAGATTATTTTACATGATAATTTAAATACATTAGGTTTGCTCCCTATACATCAGGTCATTTTGGCACATGTTGAGTTTTAGGGAGTGGCTATTTTCAACAAACCTGTTATCATTAGAAAGTTATTTAGAAGCTATGAGCAAACAGAAAAATAAGCAATTAAAGCCGTTCGAAAAAGTTATAATCCAAACTGGGTGTCTACGCCAAACCACAACAAAATGACCCCGACCGGCTCCCCGACCGTTCGGGACAAGAGACCGACGAGGAGGGGTCGAGGTCAGGGAGCAACCCTAATAAGCATTATATACGGATATCATCAGCATAACAAAGATGCTTCAGGCACAACTGCAGGCATTGCATCAGCAGCGGAGAAGCGAGCGACGCATTCGCCGAGAGATGGAGCGACTGAAGCAGCAACAACAACAACAGCAGCAGCAACGGGTGAAGCGGCGACAGCTCCAACACCACCATCAGCAGAACAACAAAGATCTCAATGACAACGAATTGCTGCACGGCAACGGGACTAGCGCAGGACGAAGTTGTGCGAGAGGGACACCAAACGGGAGGGGGCAGTGAATAAATTTAGAATTTCTAATAAATTGCACCCCGATTCTTCGGGGGCAAAAATGTTGGGAATAAGTGGTCGTCGGAGATTGCAATTTATCCATTAATTATTATTCACATAAATGGCATAACATATACATATTATAAGGAAACGGTTCCCACCATCATCACCACTATCAACGCTCACCAATGAATGCAATTCGAATAGGCATTGAGTCGAGCACGGACAGTTCCACCGACTCGGATGCTGCCGTTGTGGGTCATCAACGGCGCCGGAAAGAGAGGTGAAATCAATGGTTTATAATCTTGCATTTTTCAAAAATATTCTTCTCCCATTTCTGCCTAAAGGCGTCTCTTCTTCGGCATGTTCGACGAGTTAGGCAATGTGGAGTTTTCTGCGTCGTTCATACGCCGCTTTCATTGGATCACCCAAATGTCATTCTTCTTCTTCTTCGTCCTTTTCTGCCTGTATCGCATTTTTGTTGGCATTGTGCCATTTTTGGGAAACTGCCGTAGGACGCCCCTAATATTTATTTCACCAATTCCCCAGATATTTTTTCCTGGTCTATCCGAACAGCCGCGCGACCAGCACCGATCCAGCATGCATACGGGAGGAGGCCGAGTGGTGAGCAGTAGCAATTTCAATAATTTTTACAGTGTTGAACAAAACTGCAATGTTTAACACAACTATTGTTCCATTTTGTTAAGGTTTGCCTCCATACCGGCATAACGCGTTATACACTCAAGAAGCTTACCAATAATAAATGAAATTTTGAAATTCTATGTATTATGTCTTACATTTTAAAATAAATTTGCATAAACTTGCCAATACACTACTTTTTATTAAGCCCAAACTGTGAAATAATAAGAAAACCCCATTTAACACAGCGTTTCGATTTTGGGCCCTAACGACAATAAAGATTTGAATCGTGGCTTAGTGGTCCGTGCGCTTGTCACAAAAAATGACTTGCAAATTTACATGAAGTTCGAATCCCTTCAGTGGCAATTGTTTTTTTAATTTCTTTATCCTATGAACTGTCTTAATTTGCTTCTTCCTCAATCATTTCTTACATTTTTGGTATCTTTCGAAAGATCTAATTGAGGAGAAGCTCTTTAAAACAAAATAGAAGTAAAAAAACGTATCATAGAAAAGTTAAGGGACTTTTAGACCATGATTTTCATTGACTTTTATCTCGAAAATTCAAAGTAGAATTAAAAAAATTAAAGTATCATTCGATGCGCAATTTTTTTTTCTATCGATGGTGCAAGATTGAAGCAGATTTGTCGTATGCATTAAAAGTTGTTCGTATCGAAGTGTGCAATGGTATTTTTATCAATTCGTAAAAACAGAGATAAAGAAATAGAACGCCAAAATGAGAGGAAAAGATTTTTGTATTTTTCTCTGGCATTCTCTATTTATTGCCACACATCTCGTTTTTCGATACGCTGTGTCGAAACAACAATTCGACGAAATTTAAATTTTTTTAAGCCAAATTTGAAAAAACTAGGCCTAGACTAGGGCTTAGGAGTAAGATTTTTTTCCAAAAGTCATTTATATGGGTATTTTGGGGCGATGAACACGAATCTGACCTTCTTTTTGACCTGTTCCGAACCCCTAACCTAAGAATTCGAACAT
>JAKKIK010002136.1:0-12495 GCA_024500135.1 Heterodera carotae
AGTGAATAAAACAAAAACAAATTAAATTCTTTATTAAAATCCCTATTATTAAATCCAAGCTTACGGTCAGTGAATAAAACCATACTTAGGGAAAATAAAAAAAATTCCAAACTTCGGAGTTCCAATTTTGGTAGTAACACTAGCTTTAAACTTGCAGATTTTAGTCGAAAAAATAAAACGATATCTTTTGGAGCTATGTCAAGCTCAAGCTTTAGATTTTACCAGGCACAAATAAGTTCTAATCAAAAGAAAGGGCAAATTTTGTGCAATTTTTGTCGGGATTAATGGAGACGAATGATTAAAAAATTTTCGATCGACCCGATATTTTTTTTCCGTTTTATCAGACCTATTTTCTAACGGGAAGTTCGGTTTCGAACTATAGACCCTGCACGAAGGCTTCCCCACAACTCCATCATACAATAACTCATTGATTTATAAACAGGAAATTTTTTTTGGGGTTAGGGTGACGAGATGTCAAAGTTTTGTCCCAACTCGAGTCGAATGCCCGATTTAATTTTATTAAAATTTTTGTTCACTGCCGATTTGTCGCTGCCGAATTGTCATTGCCGAATTGTCGCTGCCGAATTGTCCACTGCCCAAACGTCGTGCCACGAAATTTATTCGAGTCAATCTTTTTTTTTTGTATGATAATCGCAAAGTGGAAATGTGTGTAGACAAAGTACAATTTTAGGCACACGGACCTTATCCCGGTTGGAAATCTTAATTTCTTTAAATTAAAAAGACTGATATCTCCAACTGTTCTGCGGGATAGTGCCAATCTCAGAGTGATCCATGCAATCGATTTTGTCTTTCCCGAAATGCCGGCCAAGGTTGGCGCAAATTTATAAAATATTATCTGGATAAAAGTGTAATTTATGAATGCGCGAAATGTGGCTTTTATTTGCCCGTCTGGTATAATAAATTTATTATTAAAATATTATTATGGGTAAAAGTGCAATTGATTAATGGGTAAAACTTGGTTATTTTTATTAAATTCGTAAGAATTGATTAAGAAATTTATGAATAAAAAAAAATTTAATATAATTTTTTGATTAAATAATTAATTCAAAATAATTTCTGAGACTGAAATTTCCTCGCCCTCAAAAACCCCCACATCTTAATATCATACGAAAGCTCTAATGTTTAGAAGATAGGAATAAGCAAAGGCTAAGCGGTTAAACAATTTAAAAAAAGGTTATAAAATAAATTGATAAAAAAACGGACTTTTTCGGATTAGGTAGATAAATCCTATCTTTTTCAATAATTGTTCTTTTGTTTGGCTTCCGCTTATTTCTAATTTCCTAGACTTTTAGCACTTTCGTATGATATGTATAGAGATTGGCGTACTCACAAAAAAAAAAATTAATTGCCCAAAAACATGGGCCGTCGGCGATTTGTCATGTACTCGATTTTTTTTTTTAGTTTTACAATTTTTGATAAATTTAGGAGTAGAGATTTATTTTTCGTCCGATTCATTTTATTTCATTATTCAACTGCTGCCATTCTTTTATAAAAAATACTAACATAATTTTATTTAATTTAAATTAAATCGTCCGTGTAAACAATTTATTAACTTTTTTAAAAGAAATTGATGAAAAAAAATTTGTTCTTATAAAATGCTTAATTTCGGTATTTTTCTTCAAGCCACTCAAAATTTGAATTCTCTCCTTTAATTGCAAGAAATTCGAAAAGCTGTTTTTTTTGCTATCTTTGTTACTTTTTTTTATTAATTTATTTTCCAATAAATTCAGTTTTTCTCTTGGCCAAGCATCTGCCGGAAAAATGTGCCGCGCAAGAAAATGCTGAAGAAAGTATTTGCTTTTTTTGTTGACAATTTATTTTTTTTTACTAATTTTATGCCTTGTTTATATAAAGCAATTGTATTTTTGATTTTGAAGCATAAAAGAAAAATCTTGGCTCGACTTTGAATTTCCATCATCATCAAATTGTTCAATGAATTTAAATTTATTTCGTTTGTATTATATTTGCCTTATTTTATTTTTAAAAATAATATACTATAATTGCATTAGAACCAATAATACAAAAATCACGCAATTGCTGAAAGAGGCATAAAGGATTATATTTTATATTATTTATTAGCTGTACACTGCGGAACTCGGTTAATTTATTTCTTGTCCATCGCCCCCTTAAATGGGCTTCCTCCTCGGGAATGTACTACTAATTTTATCGTGTCCTTCTCGGAATTTTATTATAGCTTTAACATTCTTAAAATTTTAAATATATTTATCAAGATGCATTTATTAAATTCTTTTAAGCTACTTTTTAGCGTCTTTTATTCGATGTTAGATTACTTTTTTACATAGGCCAATCATTTATAAATATTTTGAAATTTCATTCATCAGTGTCATTTTGACACGGTTAAAAATTCTTGGTTTATTAATATGAGAAGTTGATATTCTGTTTTAATATTTTATGGGAACCTTATTTTACATATTTAAACGCTTGAACCCAAGTGTTGCTTTTTCAAATTTCGCCTTTTCAACGGTAATTGCGACAGGTAGAAAGACTCGGTAAATATTCTGTTGCAGCATTTTTTTGACATTACGCTGTTTCACAATTTATTTGTCGCTGACCCTGAAACTCACTGTGCCATACAGCCTTTGTGTTATGATTTTTTCCAATATTTTTGTTATATCTAATATTACTGTATTACTTATTGTATTTTACTTTACTTAAAATATAAGTTTCAATTTGGTATTAAATTAATAAAAAATTCATCAAAAAATAGTTATTAGCACATTTGCAGCTTACAACACACTGATCGTCCATTTACTATACAATAATAAGCTTTATTTACCACATCAATTTGCAGTGATATATTCGGTACCAACGACGTCTGTTCGAAATGCTATTTTTTTGATTTATTAGACCCATTTATAATTTCTTTTTATTTTTTAATTCATTTCTTGAATAATATTTAATGTTTTCACGGATATTGTTATTTGAACGAAAGCAATTTCAAAGCAATTGTTTCTAAAATTTTCAATTTTTTATACGTATACTTTTTAATAATGTGAATGGTTTTATATCAATTTTAATTTATTTTAAATATTTTATTTTGTCAATTGAATGTTTACTTATTTGTACTATACTCGAAATGGACTCGTTGAATGTTCAATCATAATAATTATTTTGAGATTTTTCAACTATAATCATCCTTGCCTTGAAGATTTGCGGATATGGTAAAAGAAACAATGCATGATTTTAATGGCATTAAATTTTTTTTGCTTCTTTAGATATTAAAATGGAAATTGTTTCGCTTGCTGGTGTGCGAAATCGTAAACCAAATTAGATTTAAAAAAATTTGGAATATGAATTTATTTGTAAAGTCACCGCCATTTGCCATTTCATTTCATTAATTTATGTCAAATATAATTTGCCTATTCGGCTGCTCACTTTCCAACTAATTTTTTTATAATGATTCTTTAAAGAATATTGTGTAAATTGCTATTTGAAATAATTTTTGATTAATACATCCGAATTAAAAGCATTTGTCTTCATTAACTTTGATTTTTAATGGTTTTATTTCCAAATTAAGAATAATCTTATTTTCCTTTTTAATTTAGATTAATTTATTTTTATCAAACCTTGAATATCTTTTTATTCCTGCTTCGTACGATCATTATTTTTTTGCTACATTTATAAATTGAACGCGGTGTTATTCGATTAATATTGGATTGTATTATAGTACATATATTTAAAAAAAAAAATTCTTAAGCAAATTTAATATTTCTGTTTTTGATTTTCTTGATTTTATTATAAAAAAAGACTAGGTAATAAAATATATTAGCACCTATTTATTATTTTTTATTTAAGCTTAATTAAATGCCGCGTGTTATTAGATAATAAAAGTCGGTTAACTGAACAAATAGCTAAGTTTTTTCAGTTTAGCACATTAATCCGCCTTCGAAGATAATTTCCATCTGTTTCTATCTTTTGATTATATAATTTTAATTTGTTATCTGTTTCATTTTAATAATCTATGCAACGATATTGTTAACTTTGCAAATTTTAAAGCACTTTTTGTCATGCATTTTTTTAATTTTGTACTGTTTCCTCATTTAAATTCTCGTATAATGGCGCAACTTGAATGTAGATCGTATTGGACTATTCAAAGTCACTTAATCTTTTCATTGTTTATACTTATTTCTGGTGCAAATCATGACACTACATGTTAGGAATAAAAATTGGAAAAAAATTTAAATTATTTATTTTATTGTTTTTCGAAAGGAAAACTTCCGAAAGTCTTTCTTTTCTCACAGAATTTTGGATAATTAATGTTTAAAACTGCAAGATTTTCTGTTTTTTCGTATATGCACACTTTATACGCATAGGATATTAGTCAAATATTTTAACCTATTATTTTATTTGTTTAGCTATACATTAGGCTTCATAGCTTGTGTTGATGACAATTTTCATTTTTGAAGTTTCATGTAAATGATGTGTGGTCCTGAAAGATAAGTCATTGTTCTCTCTGTATTTGTGGGGAAAAATTACTAAAGACTTCATTCTTCCGTTTGCTTAACGCCCTTTTTGATAGTTTGCACTTTATACCAGTGATGCAAACCCAAACCCGAGACCCCAAACCCGAGACCCCAAACCCGAGACCCGAAACCCGAGGTTTTTCTAAACCCGAAACCCTAACCCGAAATTTTTCTCAACCCGTTGCATAGACGAAAAAATATGCACTGGTAAGAATGGGAATTTAGTAGAAATGCTAAGAAGAGAAGGAGGTAAAAGAAAATTTATATCATAATTACGCCAACTGAATGGAATTCCCGATGGCCGAGTGGTTTGTGTTCTATGTTTCACAGGGATATCTGGTATGGGTTCGAATCCCTCAGTTTATAAATGATTTTTGTGATTTGACGTTAATTTTTTATGTGGAAGAATAAATGTTAAATTTCTCTCATAATTTTTCGCTAACATTATTTTTGGAGAATTTTTATTTTCCATTTGTTTGAATTTCCATAAGTTTGTCATATTGAATAAAATTCCGTTAGAAAATGTTTAACTCAAAAAAGCCGTTAAAAAGAGTTCTTGTGACGAAACGGCGTTGCGAAATTCTACATTTTGTTTTGGCATTGGTATTTTTTCAATTATATGTATTATATTCATTTGTACAAAAAGTTTATTAATGTTATCCCGTTTTCCGTATAACATAATATTACTCAAATTATTATTCAAAACATTATTTTACTATTTGATATTTCGTATAAATATATTTTAACAGGTTTTTGTGTATAATCGCTCCGATGTTTACCAATGAAATGAATATTTTTAAATATTTATTAATAATTAGACTCATAATTCGAATAAATCAAAGAAGTAATATTATAAATATTTTAAAGTGCTTTTTGGGTATTTGTGTTTGCGAACAATGTCTATCTTGCAGATATTTTAAATTTTTATGAAATTTTTCGCCTTACTATGCTAAAATATGGACAATGTTGTTTTTTCGAAAACAAACTTGGTCTTTGCCTTTTGGTATCCATTACGATGCGTGCGGTGCTTTTGTTTGCATTTCTTTTTTCATTTTTATTGCAATAAATTTTAATTTGGGCTAATGTTTTGATAAAAATTTTAAAAATATTATAAAACAAAATTAAGAATCCTTTTTTTCATTTATTTACATTTAATTGAATATCAACATGGTAAAGTAATTAATTTTTATAATTATAAATATATAAATTCACAGACTGATTCAAACAATGATTTAATGTTAATTTTTTTTAGAATTTGTGCAAAAGAAAATTAATCCGAAATTTTATTTCATCATTTTCTGGAGCATTTATATGTTCATTTGTGCACATTTTCGTTGATTCATACAAGCATTTTCTAACCATTTCATTATTTTATCTCCCTGCTAAAATCTTAATTGTTATTTATTTTTAAAGAATTATGATTTTGATTATACAAAATATCAGGTTCTGCATCTTGTGAAAAATGCGGGCATAAATATTAATTTATAGTTATTTTGTTACTTTTTATCAATCAATTCATAAGTTGCAACGCAATCAACGCTCACATTTTAAATATGCGGCACAGCTTTTGAAATTTTCAGATTCTATCAGGGCGTTTGGTTTGTATTTATTGTTTGAATTGTATTCTCATTTTTTTTTGAATTTTTTGTTACTGATTCTCATCAATTTACGAAGCTGTAAAACGTCTCTTTAATATGCGTAGTATATTCACTGAGTTGTTAATTTTTTTTTAAACAATTTACATTTGGCTTATTAATTTATTTTCCTCGGATTCGTAGCCTACGTTTCTTGTGTCCCTCCTACAAATTCGTCTTTTTATAAATCTGTTAATTTTTCTATCTAATTTTTTTGATAAAATTTTCTCCCTAAATTTTTCTTGGGATAAATAATTTATATGGTTTTATATTTTATATGCTATCTTCATTTGAATCATTCGTAGTTTGTTTTTTATTGCATTGAATTACATCCTTTTTTATATGTATTTTTTAATTAAATGAAACCTCTTTGTTTTTTAAGATTTTTTTTTTAATTTTCTGGCATAAAATTTAATTGAACATGTAAATACCCCCTCGAATTTCGAAAATCGCTTAATATATTCAGGAAAAACATAATAGTTGATCAGTCATAATTTGTTTTTAATGAATTAAAAAAGGAGAAGTTGACCATACTTTATTAACGTCGTTTATATATATATTTATAAATTAAATTTTATTTTATAGCAAATCCTTAAGTCACACAAAATTTATATTTTGTAATATATGTAAGTGAAAATTGGGCAGAATTGATTTGGTTTGGATGGAATGAATGTGTGTGAGTGAGTGAGTGAGTGAGTGAGTTCCGTCCATCGAATGGCATTGGAAAAGTGTCCGCGCGGTTATTCGCATCCTTTTTTATTGACTTCCCCTCGAATTTGTGCAAAAAGAGATAAAATGAATGCCTAAAAATAGTACAGCAACAGAAGAGAAAGCAATGGAAGAAATAGTACGACACGAAGGACATATAAGACATAAATACAAATAATTTATCCATTTGGAGAAGAGGTGGACGGACTCAGTCGGCCAGTGCTCAAATGGCTTCAGATCGAGTTAAACCGATCTAGATTGATTTGTCTTATCGAGAGCTGTCGATTGATACCAAATTTGGTAGTAAAAATCTGATTGATTATGGATTTATGCCAATGTTCGAATTCGGGTCTGGAATTCAAAATTGGGAAAAATAAAGATCATAACCGTATCAGCGCCCTAAATTATCCTAGAAACGATCTTTTCTTTATAAGTTTCAGGGGGAGGGATAGCAAAAGAGATACGTGCCTAAAAAAAAAGTTTGAAATCACTAACGGGGCAAAAAATAGTATGAAACCACTTCAGCTATATTAATTATCACTTGGTTGAAAATCTGCAAATATGTATTCATGTCCATAGATTTTCACTGACGTGTTTACCAGTGAAGAATTCTATTGACAGATTTCCGGCTATCGAATAGACTTGGTTTTATTACAATTATTGATCTTCAATAATTTTTTCATGGACATCGATTAATTTAATTTATAAAAAGCGGACAAAATAAACTCATAGGCAATTATTATTCATATATATTTTTATTTATTTAAAAAACCAAAATGATAAAATTCTCCATGCTTTTCATTATTTTCTTTATTAAAATCTTTTTTTGTGCAAATGGACAGCCTCCAGTCCGACGAGGAAGTTAATATTAATATATGTATATTATTGTAAAAAAATTTTCAAATTTAAAATTGGTCAAAGTTAATTTTCAAAATATTTTCCATTCACCTGATTTTTTTCTTAACTTATGTACATACTTAGAGCAGCCATTCTTTTACAACTGTTTAGTTTTTTATGTCTTTAAAATCTACAAATTTTTGCTCGTTATTTCCTTGAAAATCCATAAAAGCATTTGTTCCTAAAAAATGGGCTACAACAATAACAGGCATGGATTTAGCATGGATTTATTAAAGATTTATTAAAGATAACGTTTCCACGAGCAGCAGCGGCAGTTCTGCGGCCGTTGGGACATCGTCTGCTGCTGCCTTTGAGCATCGTATTGACATTCCTCCACCGCAAATGCCATCTTTTTTGGCACAATTTGGTCGTTGTTACCCTACAAAAAATAGAATTGATTTTTATTTTTTCATTATCACAGCATTATATAATGCCAAAGTGAAGGTTGGCCATAAAGAGGCAATACAATTTTTGAAAATGTTTTCTGATGTGAGCCAAGTGACCAGAAAACAACAATTCATCGAAGTATAAAAATAAACATTTATACAGTAATGTTCGAGATCGAGATTTTTCTCAAGTTTAGACTTGAGACAGTTACTCTCGAACAGCATTAAGAATTTTTAGAAAAAATGTAGTATATTTTAGGCGAACATTTGGCAACAAATTTTCTACATGACCCAATCTATTCACATTAAACTTATCGAAAATCAAAATAATATTGGCCGATTGTCGGAGATTGTAGGCAATTTTTCGACTATGTGTGAACAGCTCGGAGTTGATGGCGTAGCAGAAGAAAGTGTAAGTGAGCATGTTCATCAATAGGGCTGTTAAAAATATGTACAATCCATGAAAAAATTATAAAATATTGACATACATATATCAAATCATAAAATATGGCTATAAAAAAATTATAAAAAATAGACATACCTATATCAAATCATAAAATATGGCTATAAAAAATTATAAAATAGTTATTTTTTCGAAAACTTGAAAACCAAAACGAGAAGCATAATTTTTTTCATGAAAAATATGATATGGAAAAGCATTATAGAAGCTTCGAACTAAGCTAGAATCATGTTTTACATTTATTTAAGCTGTTCCAAGTTCAGGAAAATAGAAATTTTCATACATCCCTATTAATAGCATTAAAAATTGTACATGTATTTAAAAAATAAACATTAAGCGCACTCAGACAACTATTGGAAGTAATCTTCGGCGTGTTCAAACAATCGGAAAAAATCTATGTTTTACGGGCATGGTTATATCGCTGGCTGAGTTTATTCACCAAAAAATGACGAAAATATTGTAAACTTTTCACTCAAAATTATAGTACAAAAAATGCTCAATTGTTATTTTTTAGACAGCAGTCTTTTCTGGGGCCTTTTGCTTGGAATTGTGTCCAATGGCTTAGTCGAACTGTTCAGGAACTTACTGCCGATGTAGACGAACCACAGCAGACAAGCCCATTTGTTCAAAATGCTTCTAACCTTTTCTCAACAAATGTAATAATAAATTCAATTTTAAAGTTAACAAATTTTAATGTAATTTTAATTTTGTTAAGTTACCAATGCCTTTTTGGCACATTGAACAAATGTTCGACTTTTGGATCCAAACGAAAATTGCTTTCATTGTTTCTGCTACTTTTGAGGACAATAGCAGTGACGAAGACCGTATTAAGTTGCGCCAAGTAAGTCATTCATTACAAAGCAAATTTTGGCATTTATTTGAAAATTTAAAATCCTTTTTTTGTTATTTTATTAGATCAAACAGCATTTGGCTGAATTGAATAGAAACGTCCTTCACGAGTTGGTGTCATCAAAAATAGAGTTAGCTCAATGCGAGGATTAAATAACAAAAAAAGCGAAATTAAATTTATTGCCAAATTAACATTGAGGGAGAAAGAGATGAAATGAATCACTAAAAAACTAATTGCATATTAAAATACCGTTGCACAATTTGATTTTTTTTAAAGTAATATTTATGTAAAAGAGAGTAAACATTTTCCATTTAGCTAAATAAATATTCATGTGAAGAATTACTCCCTCTTTATGCCCCAATTAATTTGGCACAATAAATCGTTAATGTTTGGAACCTTTTTAATAATATGTAGATAGGTATTATACATTGTTATGTTTTTTTCGGCTTTTCACCCTCTTGTTTAAAATTATGTTTTAAAATTATTAAAACCAAAAATACGCTATCTTCTATTTTTTTTTCACTTTTTGAATCCATTTATGAATAATGAATATAGCGCTATGCAGCTGATAATTACTGAACTACAAAAAACTCATATTTATTGTTCCGGCTTCAATAAAAAATTACAAAATCAGTATAAAAAGGATAGCAAATTCCTACTTTTTAATATATAAAATTAATTGTTTTTTTTTTTGGTTGTCTTTATTTATTTTTATTTTTTTTGGGTATTATTCAATCTCCAAATTTCACTTTATTTATTGTATAAGTCTTTTTTATTTTGTCAGTGTTGGAATTTGTATCCATTATGCCGAATCAAAAGGATGTGTTTGTGAATTAACATAATACCAAATTGAATGTTTTTAAGCGTCTCCGTGTCTTCATTACCCGGATTGTTGGAATTTCGTTTCACCCAATTATGGTGATAAAATTTAAATATTACAAATTCCAATCTTGAACAAATTCGAATGTTATTATAATATTAATAATGGTTTTATTTTTTGTTTCTTTATTGATAATCATTTTTAATTTGAAGAATATTTAAAAATTTGATTTTCAACCTGATGCTTCTTACTATTATAGTAATTTAAATATTTCCACAATTGGTTTATTGTGCATAAGTTTATTTTCAAGTTATAGCGATTTTTCCAATTGGAATTTATAAATTTTTTTCATCAAAATGTTTTCTTTAAATTGCCACTTCGAACTTCAATTTTTTGTTCTCACTTTCTTTAATTAAAATTGATCTTTTGCCTTGTCGATTTAAAAGTTAAAACATTAATTACATCTTAAATTTCGTAAAACTAATATATGCAATTTTACAAAATTTCTTTTTAAATTATGGTAACATCTTGACGCAATCCGAAGGATGCCAGTTACTTGCTGTCGCAAGTATAGTGTTTTTCTTTCACTCTTTTATTTGGTTATATTTAACTTTTAACATCGTTTGCTTTATATAATTTCTGATTTTTACAAAAAATGCAAATTATTTAGTTACTCTATTTAATTGTATCTGTTGTTAATGCTTGTTATTTGGATTATTATTATCTTATAAATGGTATATTCACATGCACAAAATCCCAATGCCTATTAAATTTTCACAGAGAGCTTCGCGCATTTGAACATTTAGTTTAAGATTGGTTTTATTTTATATACATTAAAATTAAAGAGATGTTCAACATAACTTTGGCTTTTAAATAAATTATTTATGTAAAATTGTTATAATTTTATTCGATTAGATTAGCAGGAAAATTTTTTAAATATTCATTTTTAATTAAACATCTACTTCAAATTTTATTGTTTGTAGTTGATTTTTTTAACATAAATTGGAAATTTAGTGGAATTTTTTTTATCTTTTATTTTATTTATGCAAAAAATGAAATGTCCCTGGCATGCAATGAAAAAATTTCCTCGGTTTCCATTTTAATTAATTAGGCTTAATCGATATTATACATTAATGTTTAAATTTTTTATTTCTACGCCTTTAAGCATAAATCAACATTTATCTCAACTTAATATTCCATATTTTATTTAATTTCATTGTCCAATTGCTACGCTGCAAAGTAATTATCTTAAAAATTTGCTCTATGTATTTGATTCATTTATTTATTAATAAAAAAAATTTATTCATTTATTTCGAAAACAATATTTATTAACCGGAGGATTATGAACGTCTCCAACTAATGTACTCTCGCCATACATCCCCATTACGTGCAATTCTTTTTTAACTTAAGTGCCAATATCAATACCACAAATGTCCTCATAATAAATTTCCGCGTTAGTCACGAAATGTTTGATTATTTTAGTTGTTTAAACCAATTTTTAGTTATTTTAACAGCATTATTTTTCTTGCATTCATTTTTATTTTAGAACATCTTTGCGGTCTTTTCATAGCATTATCTTAAAACATTTATGAATTAGGTTTAATAGTTGGCGAAAAATTCGTCTAATAATTTAACATTTTTTGCGGTGTAATTTGAATTATAAATTGTTTAATGAAATAATTGAAATTTAACTATTTTTTTAAACAGACCATCTCCGTTAATCAAAAATTAGAGTTTGTGAAGATTATGAAAATTTTCAAAAATTCTAATCTTTAAAAATATTTGCATAAATTCCCGGTCCCGAGCGTGCTGGGACTTTTCCAAAATTTCGCCACTATAGAGCTTTGAAATCAATCGAAAGCACTTGGTTTGTCTGTAGAAGCTTTCAGTAAGCAAAAGCTAAATGTTCATGCAATATTTAAAAGAGCATTAATTTATAAACCTCGAAAAAACTGTGTAAGCTCTGAGTTTTTGTCTTCTATTACATCATAATTTTTATTGATTAACCAAATACTCTAAAAAAGTAATATCCCAAAAAGTTGCCGAACACGACTATGGTACCGGATTCAGGAAACGCACTGGCGGATTTAGGAACGCTCATTTGGCGGAATTTAGGAAACGTCCTAACACCGTCTCGAGCAGGGACGTACCGAGGGGGGGGGGGGGGGAACGCGGGGTACGTACCCCCCCCCCCAAGGCCCCCAGAAAAAAAAATTTTTCCCCATTAAGGGGAAG
>JAKKIK010002137.1:0-12474 GCA_024500135.1 Heterodera carotae
TCCGATTACGATTATCCGATTCCGATTATGGCCCAAAATCCGATTAAATGCGATTCCGATTACGATTCCGATTACGATTCGGCACATCCCTGGTAAGGACCGGTACCGTCCCATTGGTCGCTTACTTAAATACAGTAATGAAATGGGAATTTTAGAAAGATAATACAGTATTTTCTGTAATAGACCTCTTATATTTGAACCCCACTAGAAAGGGTATCAAACAAATAGAATCGCCTCCCCTCTATTTGAACCACCTCATCTTGAAGCCTGAGTGATTAAGCAAAACAATAAGCATTGGGATTTGAGTCGGTCCATGTCCCCGATGTTTTTGTGCTTCATCCAAAACCTGATCCCGACATGTCATCCCAGATTTTACACAATCCTTGGACATGCCATTCCGAAAACCAAGTGGAAAATGTCTTTTTTATGCTTAATACATCGAAACTATTGCGCAAAAAAAGGCATAGATTTGTGTGCCTTTACCGTGCCGCACACTATCCATTTGAACCACCTCATCTTGAAGCTGAGTGATTAAGCAAAACAATAAAGCATCTATGTCCCCGATCCCCGATGTTTTTGTGCTTAATCCAAAACCTGACCCCGACATTTCATCCCCGATTTTACACGATCCTTGACATATGCCATTCTGAGGGTTCAATTGAAGTCGGAATCTAAAAAAAGTTCGGATATCCGGTGCCATCCCTGTGGTGCGTAACATTTATACGGCCCTTCATTTCAGCGAACTTTGAATTAATATTAAAACTCTCGGAATACAAGTTGACATATTACGATGTTTATGCAACGCTTCGATCAATTTTAATGGATTCAAAAATGTCGGACAACAACAACGATGACCAGCAGCAGCAGCAACAGCAAGACATTAATGTCCGCATCTTCAACCAAAATGATGACAAACCGCCACCAAGCTTGGCGCTTATTAAACAGCATCTTAATTCGTCGGCGCTGTTGGCACGGCATATCATCAGTGACAAAGTGATAAAGCGCACATTTGTCCGTATGGGGAAACATTTGTTAAAGCTTGTCAACTTCAAATATAAAGCATTTTCTGCTTATGCTGATAAGGAAGCTCCAACAACATTCAATTACAGGTATAGGTATATATAAGGGTGGCAATCTCAGTACATGAAAAAGGCGGCGCCTGCCCCCCAAAAAGTCGGCATTTTAAAAATTGTTTTCAAATTTGAGAAGGTTGATTTTCATCCAGTCCCGCTCTCCGATTTTAATGTATTTGACAACAGAAAAGACGGATTTACAATAAGCATTAGATGAAGTATACCGACTTTTTTTAGGTCGATATTTTTCGGTTTCGGTATTTTTCGATATATTCGTATACCGACCGAAACTCTTAAAAGGTATTGCGTTTAGCAAAAAATTATAATAAATTAGATGGGATAATACAATGAAATTTCTCAATTTATAATTTAGACATAATAAATTCATTATTTTATATTAACGAAAAAATAGCATATCAACAAAATTTTTTGCAAGACATGGACCAGGACGAAAATTAATAGCATAAACGAAATTTTTTGCAAGACATAGACCAGGACGAAAAATAAATAGCATCAGTAAAAATGACTTCAGGAAAAATACCAATTTTTTAATAAATCCATTTATTGCCAGGAGAGTAGAAAAAAATTTTTGGGTGCATTTCCTCAGCAATGTACGTACATTTGTGATGATATTAAACAACAACGACAACAAACTTCCTGTTGATAAACGCAGTATATAAGCATAGGCCAATTTGGATGCTTTGAATCAAAATTTTTTTTTCAATTTTCCAACAAATATTAATTTATTTATCCCAAAAAATCAAAATGGCTTATTGTCCAAAGCCTCAAGGTCTTCGTTCTCTGGTGCTAATGCTGTGCATTTTTGTCCATTGTACGGTTTCAACTGATGCAACGAGTGAGTGTTGTTAATTTTTTTTTGGGATTAAAATTGTAACAATTTTTATCCAAAATTTTCCATTCAGAAAATGATGGCAATGAAGCGGGAAAAGATGGTTGTTCCACCAACAACGTTGGCATTCTATCAAAAGTTGCAAGATTGGTGACCGGTGCATTGGCTTTCTCCTCCTCCGTTGCTGGTGCCGTACCAGGACAAGTTGTAGCTGATCAAAGAGGAGGAGACTCTTTTGTCACGACGCCATGGCAACCACCCCAAGTCCGGGGCAGCCGCGTTGAGATGGTATTCTAAAAAATAATCTAAAAAACTAAGTAATTCAAAATAATTATTTATTTTCTCAGGTGCCGCCTAAACCACCGACGGATCCAATTTCAGGAAAAGAATTCAAGCTAGGCAAATACAAGGAATACCTTCGAAAACTAGCTGAAAAATATAAAAATGGACCGGTATGAATATTAATCGCAATTATTCTAAAATTTGACTAACTTAATTCTAAGACTGATCGCGCCGTGTCGAATGTACCCGACGAACATCACCATGGGACGAACGATTGATCGTGTGGCGCCGCAGGGACCCGACCCATATCATCATGGGACGATTGATCGTGTGGCGCCGCAGGGACCCGACCCACATCATCATTAGTCCATGAAGACGAAACAACATTAGTTGAGAAAAATATATTGGAGGAAAGGCAAATGTTTCAAATTTTTTTAAAGATTAAACTTCAAAAAAGCGTGTCTTCACAAGTTTCTTATTTTCGACCCCAAATCCAAAATCTTATTTTTCACCTGTGATTATCTTTTTTATTTCCGGATAAATTTTCTGTGACCACTGTTTTAAACAAAGTTTGGAGGTGCTCTCTAAGTTGTTTCTTCCTTTTGAAAAGAGTGACTAAAATTTGATAAAATGTCCAATATGCAAATTAAATACAGGAAACGGCATTCAATGATTTATTCAAGAATGTGAAAATTACAAATGCCCACTATTGACATACATAATTTGATAAAATAAGCAAATGGAATAACGGCGACCATTTAACGTGATAGGACATCAAAAATCTTTGAAATCAGTTTCCATATACAGGGTGCGATAAAAGTTCCCGACCTTTTTTTATTTGCCATTTTCTGAGCTCATCCTATATCGAGAGTGAATTTTTAAAGGACTTTAGAATCATCAAGAAAGACTATGCCTAAAAGCCCGAGAAAAACAATCATTGAACTTCATAAGGCCGGGATAAAAAATGCCGAACATACAGCACTAATTGAGCTCATTGAATTTCAAGTCATTTTCGCTATTTCCATACTGTTAAATCAAAGACACTTTAAGAGAAATTGGCACTCATTTTTAAATCAGCATATAAACGGCTAACAGTTCTCCAAAGAACAGGACTGGACACCATTGTTAAGTACAAAAACCACTGTTGTTAAATGGCCATTTAACTCAACGGGTTTAACCCAATTGATTTTTCCTTTTGATCATTTTTGGAGTAAAGGCTTCCATTGAAAAACGCTTCACGTCAACAGAATTTATGAACCCTGCTCTGGAGGTCACTGGGACTCAATTATCGAAGAAATATGAGCGGACATTGTAACCAATTTTCGGAAGCGTTTGTAAGCATGTATCTCAGTCTATGGTGGCCACTTTGAACATTTGATGTAATTATCTCATTAAAGAGATGCTATTTAATGTATTTACCAAATTTTATTAATTTCTTACCATTTGAACTTGAAATTTTTTCAAAAAAGGCGAGGTCGGGAACTTTTATCGCACCCTGTACAACAAATACATAATCAAATCCACGAGCAATTCGAGACTTTAAGCAAATCATTAAAAAAAATAATTTATGCGACATATATTAAAAATCTATAATTTTATATTCTTGCATATTGCTTTATGTAACTGTTTTTGTTGTATTTACTATAACAATCTATTAAATTATTTTTATTTATTTCACTCTTTCGGTATTTATTTATATTTTGTTTTTTTTATTTCAAATAATTTTATTTAAACAATCTAATTAATGGCTTCTCGTCGATTATTTGAATTTTTATGTTATTCTTTTAAAGTTAAATTTTTTTCTTTTTGCCTTTTTCAGTAAAGATTTCGGCTCCTCCATTAGCATATTTATTTCTATATTTGCTCAGTAAATTTAATATTTATGAATTTTTGCAATGATATATTGTAATAATTTTATTGCTTTATTTTCTTTAACTCAATTAAGATACAATATATGAATATTTAAAAGTAAATTTTAAAAGTAAAGGTTATAAATTGAATATATTTTGTTACCATTGCAACATTTTTTTGACACTTCACTTCAACAAAATTTGTTTTTTTAAATAACAATATTTTGAGTGGACAGCTGCTATTACGCATGACACATAAGTTTTTGTCAACTTTAGCGTGTTAATACAAACAAAGTGTTTACATGGGCGAAATGCGCTTATAAAAAAAGCATTTATGTCATGGGAATTTCTGTCGGCGCTAGGACTTTTCGACAGCGGACTTTTCGACAGTGAAGGACATTATTTTGACAGTGAAGGACTTTTCGACAGAAAGACATTTCGACAGCGGACATTTCGACAGTGAAGGACATTTTGGCAGTGAAGGACATTTCGACAGTGAAGGACTTTTCGACAGTCAGCAAAAAAAATATAATTTTTTGACGCAAAACTTTTAATGATAACAATTTAATTCTCCAAAATTCTATATTATGTTTCTCAATCCAAAATCGGTGACCATGCCATTCACAACTTGTTCACTAAATATCCCTAAACCCCTGTTCAAATGTCATCTGGTTCTCGTGGCCCAGATGAAGGTGAAATTGCTGTTGAACTCTTTGGAAATGGTTGCCTTTAAAAGAAGCCGAAGCATCGGCTGGTCTTGTTTAATTTTGAGCAGAAATTCGTGCCGAGAATTGATCAGCACTAAGGTTCAGCTTCAGCACAGTAGCCCCGGTTTTCCGGTTTTTTTTGACCGGGACTAGAGTAGTCCCGGTTTTTATCAAAATTTCCGGTCCCGCTGGACCCTAACAGCCCGCGTGGGCAGTGCCATTCCTATCAATTTTTAGAGCAATGGCGCCTATTGAATGCCGGATCCATTTTGATTAAGAAAAAGAAAATTAAATTTTTAAATTAAAAGCAATAGTTTTCGCGATATTAAATAATATATAATATATACCATTATTAAAATTAACATTTACTTCCGAAAAGTCCACTGTCGAAAAGTCCTAGCAATAAATTTAAAAAATTTTCTGTCGAAATGTCCTTCACTGTCGTAAAGTCCGCTGTCGAAAAATCTTTCTGTCGAAAAGTCCGGCGCCCTTTCTGTCTGCTTTAATTTTAAATTGGACAAAAAGTCGTTATTTCATACTTTTTTTTTGCTTACTGAGACTTTATCAATTAATTTTGTAGGACGTATAAAAATGAAAGGGATAACACCCTATTACATAGTTTTGTAAGTTTTGGATTTTATCTTTTAAATACAATTGGTGATTTAAGCGGTAACAGTGAAAGGTTAGATACCTAAGCAATATATAATCAAAAATAAACCAATGCAAGCAAAAAATAAACTAAAAATGAGTAATTGAGTGAAATAATTCATTAAAGGTCGGGTTTAATTATAAATCAAAATTTAAATTAAAAAACAGTAAAGGTTAACGCCTATCTTAACCCCTTAAAATCCACGATAATCCAATGTGACGTCACTATAATATTTACTAGGGTTCAGCGGGACCGGGACTTTTCACAAAAACCGGGACCGGGACCCAATTTTTCAAACCGGACCGGGACTAATGTGAAGCGAAATTTTTTGAATAAATTTGATCAGATTTAGTTAAAAAATTAAGACGAGGGATTCGAACCCACACAGACGTATCAGTGAAACATACACACAAACCACTAGTCCATTGTGAATTTGTTTTTTCTTAATAAATTTCCTTTCACTTTCCCTCTCAACTTTTCACTCAAATCGTTGTTTCATCTCATTAATTTTTTGCTATTGTAAATGCCTTGATTGAGTTTAGAAATGAGTTTTCGTTATCTTAAAAGAGGCTAATGTGTTTCAAAGGATATAAATTTAGATTTTCATACCCTAAATATTGAAAATAATAATAAATATGGTCAGGTTCAAAAATAGGCTCACCAAGAATGAAAAAATTCTCCACTAATCGGGTAGAATTGGCCGAGAAAATATTGTGGGGAATTTTGGCCTGGTACAATGGTATGTTTCGGGTCACCAAAAATCCAGGATTTCGGTTCGGTAGAACAACGAGTTGGGTACGAATCGAGGCAGCACTAGGGAAAACATTTGTATTTATTTCTTGTTCTCTATTTGATTATCACTGTACGACGGTCCACTATACGATTACCCATTGTCCGAGCCCATTGTCCGATTGCCCATTGTCCGATTGCCCATTTTGCGATTGCCCATTTTCCGATTGCCCATTGTCCGATTGCCCATTGTCCGATTGCCCATTTTGCGATTGCCCATTTTCCGATTGCCAATTGTCCGATTGCCCATTGTCCGATTGCCTATTGTCTTATTCTTCACTGTCCGATTGTTCATTGTCTAGTGCCGGTTCAATTTCAAGCAGTTCACGAACCGTTGCTTTCATTGCTTCCTGATCCTTTTCCTCAATTAATTCCTCCAAACTTTGTTTCAGCTTTTCCTTCAATTCTACAAAATCTTTTATGGCATTTTCACGCTCATCCTTTGAATAATTGTACCATTGTTCGTGAGTGATGTTTGCCCATTCATTGCGGCGTAACGCATCAATTTGTGACCATTTTTGGGAATGCTGACTATGCTTTAACACAAACTCCAGCAAATTCCATTCGTTGCTCTTTGCATAATCTTCGTACCAATTCAAATAATGATGACCAGATTTTTGAAGCATTGCGACAAGTAAACGTGGAATAATTTGCTTTAGGTCCGAGTCCATCTTTTCCTTGATCAGCGCTTTAACCTTCGTTTTTGCTGTTTCTTTATTCCTTTCCTTAATTAAGGCTTTCAATTTTTCCTTCAGCTTTTCCATCACTTTTTGAATGGCCTTTGTTGCTTCATCCTTATTATTATATGCTTCATTATACTTATTTGTCCAGTATTGATCATAAATTTGCTTCCATTGTTTCCGCGATTCCTCAATTTTGTTCCATTTTTCTTTCGTTTGCTCACTTTTGTTAAGCTCGAATTCCAGCAAATTCCATTCAATCATTTTTTCACAATTTTGTTTGGCATAATTCCAATCTTTGTCCTTAAGCATCTGTTTCAAATCGGCAAGCAAATATGGAAGAATTTGATGAATAGCTTAATAAGAAAATTAAAATAAATATTGATTCTTTTAAAAAGTAAAATTTGGGCCAATTATGTAATACCATTTTGTGGGCCGAGATTGAGTGTGATTGTTTTGGCGATATGTACAAGGTTCTCTCCATAAAATTTTTGTCTTTCTTCGGTCATGCTATAAAATAAAATTGTATTTTTATCGTAACCCGATATAGAAAGAACATTGGTGAATTCTGACAAACATTGCCAAACATGGTGTTTAAAACATACGAACACCAAAACTGAGTACGGGAAAAGGTCCTACATCGCAATTCGAACAAGTCTGTAAATTTTTAGGCTACAATGTTCATCCAAACGTCTACAAACATCAAACAAACATTTTCGACATTTACGTAATGTTTGTTCGTGTTTTGAACGTGTTTGAATAAACATTTCGACTTGAAATTTTACAGACTTGTTCGAAATACGATGTAGAAACTTATCCCGGAACTTTTTTGTGAAGTTCGGACCCATTAATTCCCATGTTTGGCAATGTTCGTCAAATTCGACGATGTTCGTTTTATATCGGGTGATTTTCAATATCGGGTGCAACATTTGGATATAAAATCGCGAAAATAGCTAAGAACATCACAAGTTTTAGACATTATTTTGCATCCAATTGATTGCCTTACTAAATTTGTTTTTTTTTAACTTTTCATAGGCGCCTAATTAATTTATTGCATTGATTATTTCAAAATCTCACCTTTTGTTTTTGCACCATTCCTCAGCTTTCTCAAGAAAAATCGCAATTTCCATTTCAATTTCTGATGGAAATAAATTATTTGCTGCTGACATCATTATTTCCTCCAATAAATCTTTTACAAAATGCGCCAAGACACAAAATTTATCATTAATTGGCACCTTTTCCTTATTTAGAAAAGTCTTATATTCTGATTGTTTCAATAAACAAATGAATATTTTGGGGCTTGATGGGCTGAACCAAATGTAGCCATCGTCGTCCATATTGCTAAGAATATTCGCCATTTTTATGACTTCGTACAATGTCGGCGAATAATCAAACATCAATTCATAATTTCCTGTAAAATATAATAGTTCTATTTAGGGGCTTTTTATGGAGGAAATTTTAGTGCGTGACTTATCACCATACCAAAAACGACGCATTATTCAAAATTTAAGGAGGGGGAGGCACAAAATCTCCAAAAATACGCACTAAAACATACCGTATTTTCTCTAATTGAAGCCCCGGGGCTTCTATTTTTCGATCTCCCTCTAGGGGTGGGGCTTCAAATGGAAGGGGGGCTTCAAATGGAGGGGGGTTTCTATTTTTCAATCAAAAATTCATTTGCTTGTAAAATTTTTCACTTAAAATAAATTCATAATTTTTATCTTAAACTAATTTCTTTAAAAATTCCTGCCAAATGTCTAAAGGTATTATACAATGAATCCGAAAGTCGAATTTAGAGTGATTAATAATTTAAAAAATTTAGAAAAAATTTAATTTTCGTCTATTCGTTCAATTGGTCCAGGGTTCAAACTTAGACAAAATGGATGTCGAGATCAGCAGCCCTAGAAACCCATTGGAACATGTTTTTACGACTTTATAAAACTTGGATTTTTTTCAAAAAGGGCTGCAACCATCTAAAATAATTTATAGATTTTTTTCGTCGGAACCCCCATTCCCCATGATTGCCCATTTTGGTACCGGCGCCATGAAGTTTGGGCACCAGAAGTTTGGGCACCAAAGTAGAAATTAAAAAAAAATTTAGGGTTCATAAATGCTTAAATAATAGTGAAACCGGGAGTTTTGCCCTCCATTTCGAGAAAACTTTTAATTTCCAAAAAACTTAAAATGTTTTTCGGGTGTTTCAGGGTAAACAAAAAGCTTATGCCCCCCAATACGAGAAATTTTTAGTTTCCAAACATGTTTATCAGGTAAGCTGGTCACAGTATGACTTCAATTTTGCAAAACACCGAGATACGGTTTCGAATTCAAGCTAACTTGGTCGAAAATTCAAAGCGAAACTCCTTTAAGTGGTTAAAAGTCCGAAGTTGTGCGAAAGATAGGTCATATTGGTGACCAACTACACTGAAACACGCGAAAACATTTTAAGTTTTTTGGAAATTAAAAGTTTTCTCGAAATGGAGGGCAAAACTCCCGGTTTCACTATTATTTAAGCATTTCTAAACCCTAAATTTTTTTTTAATTTCTACTTTGGTGCCCAAATTTCCTGGTGCCCAAACTTCTTGTGCCCAAACTACCTGGTGCCCAAACTTCCCGGTGCCCAAACTTCCGGCGGCCTTGGTACCGATTGCTACCAGTTTTATAATTCGGTGACCGACACTGATCAAAACTAATTTAAATGGACTTTTCAACATCATAATTTATTTTAAAAGAAAATTACCTTTACATTGGTTGGTATCAATTCTGACATGTTTATAAAAGTATATTAGTGATTCGTGGAATTTTCTTATCTCTTTCTGCTCAACACTAAACAAAAATTGTTTTGAAAAATTGGTTTACAGCCTAGCCATGAGCGCGGTTTTCCCAATTCGGAACCTCTTTATTGGAATATTCTTTGTAACAGGCTATTACTGAAATTCCTGTATTAAAGCCCCCCCCCCCCGAGGCTCTATTTTTTAACCCTCCTCCTCAAAAGTGGGGCTTTACTCTACCACAGGGGGAGGGCTTTATTATAGGAATTACGGTATATTCCTGTAATTGAATCTTGTTGGAGCTTCCTTATCAGCATAAGCAGAAAATGCTTTATATTTGAAGTTGACAAGCTTTAACAAATGTCTCCCCACACGGACAAATGTGCGCTTTTTCACTTTGTCACTGATTTGCCGTGCCGATGGCGACGAATTCAAATGATGCTTAATAAGCGTCCAAATTGGTGGCGGTTTGTCATCATTTTGGTTGAAGATGCGGACATTAATGTCATGCTGTTGCTGCTGATTGTCATCGCCGCTGTTGTCCGTCATTTTTGAATCCATTAAAATTGTTCGAAGCGTTGCATAAACATCGTAATATGTCAACTTTTGTTCCGAGAGTTTTAATATTAATTCAAAGTACGCTGAAATGAAGGGCCGTATAAGTGTTACGCACCACAGGGATGGCACCGGATATCCGAACTTTTTTTTAGATTCCGCAATTACGGACTTCAATTAAACCTTCGGAATGGCATGTCAAGGATTGTGTAAAGTCGGGGCGGCATGTCGGGGTCGGGTTTTGGATAATGCCCAAAAAAATCGGACATCAGGGACATGGACCAATCCAAATCTCAATGCTTATCAAAAATCTTATTGTTTCGCTTAATCATTCATTTAGCTTCAACCAATAAAATTGTAGATAAGAACAAATAAGTATAGTAGTTGGTATATTTAAAAATAGTTGCTCGATTTAATGCGATTTAATAAAATTGTAAGAAAATATTTTAAAAATAAAATATTTAATTGCTATATTTAAATAAGCGGCCTAAATTGTCTCCACCAATGTTTTGCAGATGTTCCTCCGAGTATTGCTTTGACTTTTGCTTTCCAAATCCAGCCCAGGTAATATCATCATAATCATAGCTAATTTTTTCAACAATTCGAAATGGAAATATTCTAAAATTTATTTTTTCTATCTCAATTAATTCTTGTGTTCGTGTAGAGAACCTTTAAAAAACGAAAATAGTATTTAAAAGGGATGCTCGGTAGTACCGATACCGAGTACCGAACCGGTAAAAGTACCGGGTTTTTTGGGTACCGGTACCGGAACCGAGTTCTTGTTACCGACTACTCGGTACTTTTTTACACCCCTAATGATGGGCTTTTGGTCAGGAATTAATAGTTGTCAAAGAAAAAATTTGGTTCCCCATAAAATTTTCAAAACAAATTAATTATCAAAACGCTTTGAAATGGCAAAAATGATTTAAAATATTTATTTTTTTTTATTATTTTTCCCCTCTATTGTAATGGTCGCCTAGTGGTTAGTTCTCTTTCAAAGAACGAACTGGCTTGGGTTCCAACCTCTCTCTAGTAACAGTATTTAATCTCCTTTTTAATTTATAAATTAACAGTGAGGTACACTTTTTTTGCCTTCATTTGCCTTAAATATCACTATTTTCAAAAATTTTACTGGCTGCACCTACCGGCACCGCCAGACCCATCGCCCAACAAAAATTTTAATTATTGGTCTTTAAGCCCAGAATTTTAAACAGCATTTTAAACAATGTATTGTAGACCCCAAAAACCCCCTTTTGAGTGATTTGAGAAAATTGTTACACTTTTTTTGACGTTTTTACTGAAAGTACCGAGTACCGGGGTCGAATACCGGGACCGAGACCGAATTTCGGGTACCGGGAAATTTCTGGTATCGAGCATCCCTAGTATTTAAGGGCCAATTTTGCATCATAATCAATAAATCCCAACGGTGTCTGATCAGTGTCTCATACCCATTTTCATTATTGTCACTTTGTGTTGACGACAATTTGTATGCAGAAAAAAGTGTCTCCAATTGCCATTTCTCGTATTCATCGGAAAAAGAATTCGTACTAAAACCAAATTTAGTAAATATTTTTTATTTAATTCAATCTGCCACTCATCACTAGGGCTGCCACTTTAAGTCATTATAAAATTCCAAAAAGTCGACTAAAAAAGTCATTAAAAAAATCGCTAAAAAGTCACGAAAAATCACAAAAAGAAAGCACAAAAATTGGCAAAAGACAGCATTATTTTACGAATATTCGAGCTAAAAAAGGCACAAAAGTAGGCATTAAAAATTTTTAAACACGAATTTTTTCAAGACTTTCTAAAGCCAAAAATTTTTTTTAGTCAACAAAAATTATTGGAAATCAGTTATAGAAAAAAAAATTTTGGGGCATTTTAATTTTTGATAGCAAAAAATCGATTTTCACCGGTGTACTTTTTGATTTTTTTGGGCAGAAAAATCGGTTTTTATGGGGTTCTTTTAAAAAAAAATCAAAAATCGATCTTTAGGGGTGCATTTTGCCAATTTTCCACCAGATTCAAGATAAAAATTCACAAAACGCGCCAAATAAAGTCATGAAAAAGTCACCGTAGAAGCTTCAAACGAAGTTAAAAACCTCGTTTTTCATTGGTTTTAGGCTATGTCAAGTCAGCAGAAAAATAGTCATTTTGACTTAAATTCTCTACTCATCACTAGGGTGTAGAATTATATGCACATGCATATTTTTTTCCTGGAATGGCATGGGCCTGAAACGCACGAAAAACATGTTTTTAGCTTGGTTTGAAGCT
>JAKKIK010002138.1:0-12474 GCA_024500135.1 Heterodera carotae
GGGTGACAAAACCCGGAAGTACCAAATTTTTACCCTCAAAGAAACGAATGATCAAGCTTCTATAAAATGTTTCTTTTGAAACTTATCGTGGCAAATTAGTGTAAACAAAATTTTACATAAAATAAAATTGAACAATTGCCTACAATAAATAATTAATTGAATCTATAGGATGAAACAGCGACTCTTTTATTTAAAAAACATTTATAATAATTAAATTAATCATAATAGCACAAAATAGATAAAAAAATAAATCAACAACAAAAATTTTTAAAAATTTTAAGAAAAAATGATCCAATAAAGAAATGCCTACCTATAATCACATCCTAATTACAACCAACGCCGCAAGAACCATTGAAAAAGACTTGGCACAACGTGATGACAAATTCAAACTCGGAAGCTATATTTGTAATACTTAAATAAATTAAAAAATAAATAAAACTAATAGCATGTGTACTATAATTATAGATAATCATTTTTAAAGAAATAAAGTTTCGAATGAAAAATTATCAAAAACTTGTTAAAAAATACAAGTTTAAAAAAAAATATAATGATCTTTAGTAGTCGAGACACCGTTACGCCCTTGCCCAAAAAAACTCAAGCATTATTCGTGGTGAGTTTAGTAAATCACCTAAAGCCGAATGCGAGTTGACTTACGTATAAGTTAATAGAAAATATTATAAGTGATTAAAAAGAATTATTAAGGTCGAAATAAATAAAGATTTAATATAAAATTCAAATACTAGCAAATAAACTAAATAAAATCTTATTTCTCGAATTAATACCCGGCGTAATTTTGGTAAGCCTGATATAGCTAAATAATGAAAAGTTATTAAGCGTTAATACAAAATTTTTATTATTACAACACATCTAAGCACAAATCTATTTCATTAAATTGCCATTGGAATAAAAAAATACTTAATCTATAGTAATAATAATAATAATAATAATAATACCTAATAATAAAATAGTATATCTGAAACCACTATTCAAAAAATATCGAATTACATGGGTACAATTTAACTCCATAACTTCATTATTACCAAAATACAAAAATCCTCATGCCTTAACAACAAATAAAAAAACTAAATTCTATGTAAGAGAAGTAAAATGAAAAACATTAAAATTATCCATATATATAATTTTATTTCTTTATGCAGCTAAATAGTAATAAAACATCCTAACATTTGAACGTTAATTAAAATAATACAGAATTCATTATTAATATCAACTTATCTTATTTTTTAGCGATATGAATTATAGATACAACAATTAATATCTACATTAATGAACATTATAACTGAAATGAATTAATATCTAATGTTGGTGAATATTGAAAGTTAAACCCAAGGAAAAAATAAAAAGTCAAATATTGAATTTATCAGAAAAAAAATATAAAAATGAAAGAACTTAAACGCACAAGATGCAGCAGCCATGGATTTAGAGCATTTGCATAGTTTTTAAACATTAGAAAAAGGTTTTCAAATTAACATATTAAAAATATCAATAAGATTATCCATCAAAATGTACCTTGCATCCAAAATTTAAAAATAGAGCTTTTTACAACGGTGTTCCAAAACTGACCCAGGGTTATCAACATGTCACTGTGAACTTTTGAGTTTCTACAGCGGGCAATTCAATAAAATAAACTTTGATTTAAATACACAAAATTCATTTGAAATAAAACCAAGCAATAATAATTTGCACATTATTGATTTGATATTTATAGATAACTCATTTGTAACTAAATAATTTGCATGCATAATTGTGAAATTTAGCAATTGAATCAAAAACTAATATATACTTAATAAATGATAAATAAAAAGAGGAGAAATTAAATAATTAACAATGACTTTATATTATCCAATTTTGGAAAAGAGTTTTTTACAAATGTTTTTATCTAGTAAATTTAGCAAATATTTACACCAAAAAAGACAAATCTAACATAAAAAAACCAAACCAAGTAGCAAAACACTCAAATCGAACATTATCTTTTATACCAAACTGGTAAAGCATAAGTTGCTTGAATAATAAAGCATTGCTTAAATTTATTTTGAAAAACAAAAGCTTTTTAATCTAAAAATGCACAGGCAAAAAAAAACATGCGACTTTAATTTAACAAATGATTATCGTCAGACTATTTAATTGAAATTGAATTATTTAATAATTCCAAAACTAAAGGCATTTATGTCGCTGAGGCATTCCCAGTGCAATGACTATTCTAATGCAGAAAAATAAGTATAAGATTCAAATGAAGAATCAATTGGTTCTACAAATAGGTGGTCAACAATAAAAATGCCCAAATGCCAAGCACCGATCTTTTGATAACATTTTTACATAAATATACGCTAATATACCCAGTTATCATATTAATGCTTGTCTAAATATTCGCGTATTCAACACCAAAGCGCGAAATACATTAAAATTGTCACATTATTGTTAAACTGTTTACATATGAACAGCCAAATTAACACTTGTATCAAAAATTAAACATGACAAAAAATTAAAAAATAACTTTTATGAGTTTCGTTGAAAATTGACTTTATTGTGAATAAGTCAGAAATAGAATATAGTTATAAATAAATAATTTATACATATATATTTGCCAGAAATATTTCAAAACAACAGCAGACAAATTTAATGGGTGCAAGGCAAAACTATATTAGATTTCGTTGTTTGAAGAAAAAAAACTGAAATTTTTTACCTATATAAACTATAAAAAATGTGCGCCTAGTTGTTTAAATAAACAAAAAGCCATTATTTTAATAACTGTTATATCATGCCAAAAAGATGCACAACTTTTTAATTTAAAAAGCACAAATTCCCAAGCAATCACCATGCACGAACGCAAACGATTCGTGGTGAGGAGCGTTCGCCAAAAAAAAAAACTATATTTTTAACTAAATAACAATAAACGAAATAAAATTGTTCTAATGAGGAGACAAGATGAAAAAGAAATTTGAATTTTATTAATTTTCTAATTAACACAGCGTATCGAAAAACGAGACGTGTGACAATAAATAGAGAACGCCAGAGAAAAATACAAAAATCTTTTCCTCTCATTTTGGCGTTCTATTTCTCTATCTCTGTTTTTATTAATTGATAAAAATACCATCGCACACCTCGCTCCGTCAAATTTTTTTTAAATCCGTCAAATTTTCTTCAAATTTTGATCATCGAAAGAAAAAAAAATTGCGCATCGAATGATAGTAAAATTTTGATGGCGGATAGTCACGTTTTTGAGTTATAGAGTTCATAAGTTAAGTTTTTGCATTTTAATAGATTTCTATGGCAAAAAAGCAATTATTACGGGAGCTTAACAGTAGAAAAGGAGTGCAAAAGCGTTGGGACAAGCGTGAAGAGCAGCGAATGCGTACTCAAAGCGCAAGCCAAGCAAGATGGACCAAGAAAAGTGAGTTTTTTCTACATATTTTTTAACAAAAATCAATTTTTTATTAATTTCAGCTGCCGTCCGGCCAAATACAACGCGAGAAGAGCGAGACGAGACCGTCGCTGGTCCGTCAACGTCAACAGCAGCAGAAATGGACACCGACGAGCCAATTCCGATGGCTGAAATGCCATTCGACATGGACTTCATGGCGCCTGTGTTTGAAGAAGTGGTCGACGAACGACAGCAACAAATTGAGCACCTCGGAAGTCAGCTGAAGGAGCGCGACGACACAATCGGATTTCTGAGACAACAGCTGCGCAACAGAGAGGCAATGATCACGAGCTTGCGACGACAATTGGACGCAAAAAAAGTGGCAACGCTGCCGGCCAATAAAAGTAAGTCAAAAAACTGTAAAATTTTTTTTAATTTATAGGATTTAGCAACGCCACCAAACAGAGGGCGGCCCCGAAAGAGCATCGACCAAATTCAACGCAGCTCACGACGCAGCCTGGCGGATCAGCTTTTTGAAGTGCTCGACAGAGACAGATCGCGCTCGGCATCGAGATGTGCACTTGAGCGCGTCCATCGAGAAGTACGCCACAAATTCAACGTTTTCACACCACTGAAGAAAGTGCAGCCGCAGAAGGACCAGCGTGCGGACGAGCCGATGAATGCCACCGAGGCTCTTCTCATACTCAACCTCGTCGGGACTCAAAGGGGCTATATGAGATTGAAGGCCACTTTGCGACTGATCGGCCTCTGCTACGACGTACTCCCTTCGTTGTCTAAGGTGAAAATATTAAAAAAACAAAAATTCTTTTTTTTTTTGGGTCGTAACCATAAAGCGCCGAATTTGTGCTTCGTTGCGGTACAGAAAAGTGGAGACGCCAGCAGGTGTGGGTTTTTTCTGCGCCGACATCGTCGCCGAGCTTGAATTCCGTTTGACAATGGCGAGGGACAATCTGTTGAACCTCGGAAGCGACTATTTGCTGAAGATCAGCGGAGACCATGGCCAGGGGTTCACCAAAATAACAGTGTCCCTTGGCCACGCCCTGCGGCCAAATTCATCGTCCAATAATTTTGTAGCCGCCGTCTTTCCAGCAAAAGACAACCGGGAGAATTTGGAGCGTTTTTGTGGACCGTTATGGGACCAATTACGGAATGCTAACAATGATAAAGCGGCATAAAAGCGTTGGGACAAGCGTGAGGAAAAAAATTGGCTTAAAAACCTATGAATTTTTGTCTAAATTGTTAATTATTATGCGTTCTTTTCCAACTAGGAATGGCGAAAAACACTCATTGCACTGAGGGGATTCGAACCCATGACTAATTTTTGGTGACTGTCACAGAGACCACTAGGCCACAATTCAAATCTTTATTGTCGTTGGAGCCCAAAATCGAAACGCTGTGTTAAAAGTTCAAACAAAATTATCACTAAAATATAAGTTGTTTTAATTGGTCAATGAAAAACAAGCTATTAAAGATTAACATTTCGTCAATAAGAATTAAAAAGTGAACAAAAATTTCTAGTGTTTAAACAAATTTACTTATTGCAAGAAACAAAGAACGCAGTATGAAGACATACACCAATTTTATGCTCACCAAAATACTTTAACAGTTGTCAAGTTTTACAAATAAAAAAAATATTATTTTACAAATATGGAAAAATAATAATCCAAAATGAAGAAAAAAATAAATGGATGGGTGCAAAACATCAATTCTATATGAGATGATTCGTACAGGCATGCTCACGGACATTCCGCGAAGATGATTGCATACAATCGAATTAATTAGACATTAAATAAATGTACACTATTATTATGTGACGATTTTTTGATTTTACGAGTCAAAATTTATTCAAGACATCCCCAATGACGGAATGTGAAACATGTGAATGACAAAGCAAGGATCTTCAATTGGATTCGCTGTTTGTGACTTTTTTTATGTAGTAAAAGTATAGTAAAATATTTAAAAGACTTTTAAAAGATTTTTTTTGTTAAATTAGGAATGCAATGAAAATTGAAATATGTCTATAATAAAAATCATTGATCCTGATAAGATTAAAGGACCAAAACTTATATTTGGGCGGATTTATCCCGTCTCGCCACGAAACTCCAAGTTACGCCTTCTGTGGCCTAATTGATGATAATGATGGGTACTACAAAAATGCATCATTGGGAATCGAAGAAAAAGTTATTTTTTAACCAAATAAAATATCTTACACTTTAAAATTAATATATTTATCAAATGCAATATTAATACTTAACCAAATATAAGTCCTAGATATTAATTTACAAAGCCAATATTGCTTAATTATTTTAATGTACCTAAAAATCTAATTAAAGAATATTAGTAAAGTTAAACACCCAGCAAAAAATGTTCTGCAAAAAATATAGAAGTCAAATTAACATCATGCATAAAAAAAATAATTGCAGAAATATTTTTTAATTAAAAAAAAATTATCACTTCTTTTTATGTTATTGTAAAAATTTTACACAATATTCGTTGGCGAACAGGACATAAACTCAATATAAATAAATGTAAATGACAAAATAGAAAAAGTAATGGAATAAATCTAGAAATTCAATATTTTTTTGTTCCGAATTAGTTACAATTGTTTGGCTCGGAGGATGACCATTGCCTTAAAAGACAATATGGACCATGATGAATATGACGACTATACCGATGATAAGTTGAAAAATAAAAGATTATAAAATCTATAAAATCCATTAAAATGCCCAAAAAAAATTTAATGTTTTATACTAAAAAAAATTCTAAAACGAAGATTGTAATCATTGACTAGCATAAAATATTAATGAAAATGACATTAAATAAAACTTTAAAAGATAAAAAATCAAGTTTCATTCATTTGCTTAAAAGTTTTAGCAATATAATTTTTGATAAAACAAATAAAAGAAATGATAACAAATAATATTAACAAATAAATAAATTAAAAAAGAGTCACAATCGAAACAATCAATTTGGAAAATAATTTAATTAATATAAAACAAAATGAATTCATCTTATAAAACAAATAATGGATAAAACTCACAACTTATTAGACAGCAATTAGTATTTCTATAAGTAAAAAACAATACAGATGATGTTGTTGGAACAATAATTTAAAACAATAACAATGTATGAAAAAATAAATAAAATATGATGAAACAAATATATTATGCAAAAAGAATTTGAAGAGAACAATAACAAAAAATTATAACAAGCCTTGGAACTTTTTAAGTCAAAAAGTGAAAAGAAACGAATTAATAATTTTGATTTTTTTCGAAAAAAAGTATTACAATCAATCAAAAATAAAATAGCTCGCACGGTTTAATAAAATAAAAACCGCCTTCAGAGATGTAGAAAAGGTCTATGACACAAATCTTAAACTTTTTACACGAAACTACGATCATTTATATAAAGTAACAAAAGAAAATTGATAGAGGTTCTAAATAAATAAATTAAATAGCTACTATAAAACTTTCTCAAAACAAGAATAGAAAAATATTTTTTTCAGGTGGATATTTTTCCATACAACGGTAACACGACTACACTACAGATTAAAAAAATAATAAAACGATTGCTGGTAAAGCATAATAATTAGAAAATGATGTGGTGTGATGATTAAAAATCACCTAAACAACAATAGTGTAAAATCAGTATTAGGAAATATTTTGTATGGAATAGTAAAAATTCAGTGAAAAACTTCATAGATATCATTTTTGCAATTTACGTAACAAATAACGTTTGAAATTTCTGCAAAAAATTAATAAGAGTGATTTGTCTTAAACACAATCACTAAATTCATAAATATTTTTATAAAGTAACAAACCCACAATTCCGATAATATAAATTAAAACAAATAAAAAATCTTGTTCCTTTTTAATTTATATTTAATCTCAATCCTAGTCAAATTCTAGTTGAAATAAGGAAAACGAAGGATAAATGCAGCTTAAATACGATAAGTTTGATTTTTTTCAAGAAAAAACGTAAAATTAAGACAAGCGATTTACCCTAAGTTAATTTGTTTTATTGTAAAATTTATTTGGATTAAATTTAAAGCAGCAAGAGAGACAAAACACACAATACTGTAGAAAACGAAGCCTTGCGACGCCCGACGCCTGCTGAAAAACCTTTCAAAGCCAACAAAAATTCATCCGTGAAAAATACACAAAAAAGTGATATTAAACTAAAATTGAATATGATTTAAAAAATAGAAAATAAAAGAATTAAAAAAATTAAAGGAATTTGCCAAATTGATACAATAAATAAAATGCATATTTAAATAAAATTAAATTGAAATTGATAAATTAATTTTGCAGTCAGGAGGCGCAACAATTAACTTGGTTTGTCTAAAAGGAAATGATGGGAGGAGCGTGAATAATGATCGGAATCCTGCGTGATTTCAGTGTTTGCAACGGATTTGCAAAAAAAAAATTTACTAAAAAAATAAAATTGAGCAAAAAAGCTTGAAAACTAATGTTTTATTAAAATATAATATATTTAAAGAATAAGAATCGAAAAATTAAGATTGAATATTTCCGATCCCACGGGAGAATTTGACGCAGTGACAATTTCGCATGCCCACGAAGTCTTCACCCAAAGGCAGATACACGTTTTAAATGAAAAAATATTGAAAAACAAAAGCAGTAAAAATAAACATTAATGAGGCAAGTATTTTGCAGTTATGATAAATATATAACAGCACATAAAATTTAAACAAGATTTATTGAAGAAATTCAGATATCAATAATAAATTAAAAAGCTATGAACGGCAAAAAAATAGTTACGGATGATCGATCAATCGATAAATTGTACGCCAATGCGAAAAAAAAGAATAAAATAAAGAAAACTTTGGATCCTATTCATTATCTGTAACAGTACTACTAAGCTAAGTAATTACACCAAGAGACACAAAAAATAAGCTAAATAACACACTTAAAAATTGGCTTTCTGTCACCTGAACTCAAAAATTTAAGTAAAAATGTTAAAAAACTTAATGCAATTTGATCCAAATATATTACAAACACCTAATAAAGGATATAATTAAAAAATAATTTAATATTGAATTGGCTGGTTAAAAAGTATATATGGAAATAAAACGATAAATCAAAAATAAATTTAAATGCAACGATAGAAACTGCTTAGAATTGTTTTATAATGGTAGAAAAATGTCATAAAGCCGTGAAAACATTATTCTACATGAGAACACTGAACAAGATGTATGTAAGCAATTATAATAAAGATAAAACCCGGTACATTATTTATCAAATTATTTGAAAATTATAATATTCAATATAAAAATAATAAATTTTAACAGGGAGTAATTGATAAATTAGAGTATTTATATAGCTCAGAAAAAATTATTCATGCAAGGATAAAAAGAATAAAAACAATAGAGATGTATCACCATCGAAATGAACCATTTCTTCCTTTTCATCGTGATACACCGAGTTCTTGTTGTATATATCTGTAATGTTTAATCACCAATATACTATAAAGTACCTAAGAATTTATAAAAATTAAAAAAAAACAAATTATATTTAATCTGTTTTCTTTATAAAAAAATAAATGCATCTGATCGGCTTAGTACAGAGAATCGTATTGTATTATTAAAAAATCGTGTAATAAACTTTATCATATGCACAAAAAATCTCAAAAAATTTTATAAGACTTTTAGTCAAATGCTCAAAAACTCAAAATTCAAAGTGTACTGCTTTTTGGATTAAATACTAAAAATATATAAAAAAAATAATTTTATTATATCCTTTCTTTCACCTTAGTCCTATACAAGAACCAAAGTAACATCAATCAATCTTATAACAAAATATGTTAATTTATTAATCATCAAGCCCAAATTTGTTCAAAAAAAAAATGCTTCGTTATTTAAAAGAAGGTTTTTATTATTTTTATTCGACAGAAAATATAAAAACTAACACAAAATATAGTCGGTTTGATAAAATAAAGACTGCCTTCTGATATATAGAAAGTTTTTGCTGGAACAATCCCTAAACTTTTTTTGTTAATGAATAAATCAAATAGTTTTACTCTTTATACATAAACAAATATACTTAGCAACAAATTTAGTCACTACTAATTGCACTCCAGCAAATCTTGAGAATAGATCGAAAATTATAAGAATTAAAGTGAAACTTTGTATAATACGGAAAAGAGAAAATAAATGAATTATCTATTTACCGACAAACTGACATTGATGGAATGAAAATGATTCACTTTAATAAATATAATTCACAAAAATAATTAAAAAAGCAGCATTGTTTTCAATAGATATAAACAAATTGCCTGAAATAGCATTTAGATCGGAAAAAATATTTGCATCATAACAAGTATTTTAAAATTTTTAACCTCTGCAGCTTTGCGGATGAACTCAGTCACTTTCATCTGGTTATAAAGTTATAAAAATTAATTGTAAAAAAATTATTTTATAGTTAAAGCAAAGTAAATGAGACTAAAAAATAAAATTTACTTACTCAAATCTAAGTGCAAATAATAAAAATATAAATGGAAATTTGAGAAAATTAGAAGTTCACCGAAAAGCTCAAAAAGACCTGCACGATAAAACCAAAACTAAAAAAAAGACAACAAAATGCAGAAAAAAATGTAAAAAATCGCCCATGGCTTCACAAGAGAACAAAATAATTTAACGACACAACTCTTTGTGAGAATAAATAAATATTGGGGTGTTGTCCGGGTGGACAATATGCTGCTAAAACAGATATTAATTAACGATACAACATTCTGACGCCACCAACAAAGAGTCCCTTTTCCGAACAAATGCGCAGGTCATCGCGGTTGCAATTTGTAATAATAATTAAAATACGAGAATATTATCAAATTGAATTAAGCTGAAAAATCAATGCATTTTAGAAAATTTTAGATTAAATCAAATTCGTTAAACGCAATTTCAATCAAGTCTTAAATACACAAACTATAAAAATCTGAATGCAATATTAAATAAAACTCAACGAAGTGGTTCTTATATAAATTCTGGATGGATTCAGGCAGAGAATCGTTTGACCGGGCGAGCGTAATACTCTAGTTAATAGATAATATAAAAAAACATTGTAACACAATAAAAAATTAACATAAATAAAAAAAATCTAATTTTGATTAAACTTTTGAACCACCATAAAATTAAATCTAATTAACTACATGGTATTTGTTTATATTCTTAAAATGAAGTGACTAGGCCGTCAAATAAATATACTTTCATCCGAGTTACTAAATTTTTTCTTTAAAATTCGTAGACACTCCATAAGCTCTAATGACTTTAAACTCAATATTAGAATTACATTTAATTATGAAATGTTTCCAAAAAAAATGAATTGCAACTATTAGTATACATTTAATATAATTTCGTTGTAGTTATTTATTAAAAATATCTAATATATACCTATGAAACGTAGCGTCTGGACGGCTCATAAACATTAATAAAATCAAGTGCATTTTTATTGTTTTGTTGGCAACGTACTTGAGTCGTAATCTGATAAAGACAAAAGAACTTAATTTAATATTATAATTGCGACGGGTTGACCTAGCAAGTTCCGATAAAACGATGGAATGCGCGCATCAAAGTATCATTTCGGTGAACGCCGATACATTAAAACTTACATATTTAACAAAAAGTTGTACTGGTGTTAAAAAAATTAGTTAAAAAAAGATTACAGAGTAAATGGTGTGACTTCCTAAATAAGACGCTAATACTGAATATATGTTCAAATGCGGCGTAATTCGAACATAGTTAAAAATTGAATTTAAGAAATCTAAATTTCAAAAAGCTAAAAAATTTAAGATTGAATTCAATGTAAAAGCTTTGTTTGACGAATAATTAAAAAAAATGTAGTTTAAAAAATATTTTCGGCATTCAGCATAAATACGTTGTTGAAGGTGTAATAAGTCTTGATTAATAATGTTTAAAAATATAATTACAGAAAAAATAGTCAATACCAATAAACTCACATATAAATCAATGAAAAATCGTCAATATCAATTAACTCATAAATTTATTATATAAATTTCCCTGGTATACTAGTCCATATTTAAACTATAACAATAAAAAAGCTAACTATGCAAGCCATGATGCATTTAATATTTAAATATTTTATTAAAGCCAAAACTTTAAGACATGGAAAGAATAATAATATCACATCACTCTTTCGATCCGTGTATGTTGCGACTTGAGCCAGGAATTAAAATTCTGAACAACGAAAAAATAAAAACTAACCTTGTTCTTGTTGTCATATAAAAGAATTCAAAATTTGCTGGAAAGAATCCGATTTAAACAAAACAGTTTTCACCATTATATGAAAATTAGTGAAATAAATATAAGCGTATTAACTGAATAAATCCTTTTACACAAAATATTATAAACAAAAGCTAATTATTTATGATTACCAATACTTGCATATATCTTGAAACAATTCTTCGTGCAAGCATAAAATAAATAAAAGAAAAAAAATCCAATACACGAGTCCCAAGAAAAAGAACTTATAACAACGATAAAAACCACTGAAAAAACTATAAAAGACAATATAAGCATTACTAAATGAATAAATTCCACCAAGAATAAAAGAATTAATAAATAAAATTAAAATAAAATTTATTAATAAAATAAAAATAATTACATAAAAATACAAAAATAAAAAAAAATTTTATATAAAAAATTTTAAATTGGAATTATAACAATTAATGCATCTTAATGGTATCGCTCATAAAAACAAAAATAGAAAAATTAACTTTATATTCATAAATTACTTGTTACTGATGCCAAATGCTTATGATTAAAAAAGCGAGAGGAATTAGCGGAGCCTGATCAATGACAAAAACAGTATGGCAATTGAGAAAATTGGACATTCTGATTAAAAAAATGCCAAAAAAGCAAAAAATTTGTGATTAAGTACGACGAGCGAATTACAATAATATTTCAATAAAAAATGCATAGCAAACCGTGATTAGAAATCCGAGAAGATCACTACATAGGGCGAACACTTGAATTATCGATTTTTTCGATTGATTGATTATTGGGCGAGACAGTGTAGCGTCTGCATCTCTAACCCAAGCCTATT
>JAKKIK010002139.1:0-12465 GCA_024500135.1 Heterodera carotae
GCGAAATGGATGTCGGATTCATGATCAGCGACCATGGAAACCCCCTAAAACTTGTTTTAATCATCTTTTATAAATTTGAAAAATTCGCCAAAAAATTGGTCACTTAAACTAGAAAAGTACCGGAAAAAATTTTTTGTTCGAAACTCTGATCTGTAAGAACCAACTCAATTACACGACCCAAAAAAAAATTCCAATCCTAAAATAATTTAGCCAAAAAGTACAACATTGTCGGACTGGTCAAGGCATGTTTGGCATTTCCTGTTCCAAAGTTGCGCAATGTTTTCCTTACATTCGCAGACGCTCGACTTCTTGATGAAGTGATCAAAAATTGCAAATTTTGTTTAAATGATTTATTTTCATTTTTGGGACTATGCTGCCCGATGTTTGGCATACATCGATGAGCATGCCGCCGCTTTGATTCAATCGGAGGCCTTTCTACAAATTGATCAACGCTTGCTCTGCGAAATTTTAGGCCGTGATCAGTTAAGGATTGGCAATGAAATTGAAATTTGGAACGCCGTAAGTTTCTTTGGAAATTTAAATTTAGTTCGAAGCGTCATATTTCTTTGATTTTTTGTAAAATGTACCTATTTTCAAATCGATTTTAGGCATTGCGTTGGGCGAACGAACATTGCCGTAAAAAGGGCTACGAATGTTGGGCAATGAATGTTCGTTTTGCGCTTGGCCCGGCACTGTTCACAATTCGTTTTCCGCTCATTCCACTAAATGAATTTTCGAAAAAAATTGGTATCGAATGATTTGTTTCCCCCGATATTCCTCGAGCCCCCCTCCGCCAAATGTTTAAGACCATTCAGCACAACTAGAAATTTCATTTAAATTATTTTAGACATTTGAACAAGTTGCCTAACGGGGGGAAACGATTTGGGAAGGGGTACGATGTCTGTCTGAATTATACCATCCATCCCCCGGACAGTTCCGTGTGGCGTGTTGACAAAGGATGAGCTGATCAGTGTGTATCTGTGCCATTCGCATCCGGACCGCGCTTTGCCAACGCTTTATCCGATGCAATTTGTCGCCCAACGCCGGGCAGGATCTGCTGTCCCACCACTGTTGGGGTCCACCGGCGGAACCCGAGGCCGAGGGCGTTTTACTGGTCGGGGTCGGGGCCGGGGTGCATTAGGGTGATCACTGATCAGCGATCATTTCTTTTTATTGTTGTAGACCTTTCAAAATTCTTGTTTGGTTTTCTTACTTCCTTTTTTGCTGTTGTTGTTGTTATTTCTTACGAATACAAATTTGTTTTTTGCCATTACTTAATGTTGAAATTAGACTTGGTCGGGATAAGGTAGATTTTTTTCCAATACTGAACTAGGACTGCAGGTTGAGATGTACTTAATACCTTCTGCTAGGGTAGACGTCTATCACAAAATTCGATTAAAATTTTATAGCCCAAAAAAGTTGATTGGGACTCTTCAGCAATTTTTTATGAAACGCAAAATTTTTACATTGCCCCCCCCCCCTCCCTGAAATTTCTGGCATGCAAATTTACACCCCCTTGAGCCTTGAGGAATGATGAACCAATGACATGTGCAAATTTTATTGCTTTTTTTTCAAAATTAAAACTAGTCCATTTTTTTGTCGGACTTTCAGTTAATCCGCACTCTCCCAAGTCTACCCCTGATGTGGGATCATTGAACAAATCAAAAATGTCTTTTTTGTGAATGGGATATGAAAATTTATAAACATCAACAAAATCAGCACAATGGGGTGACAAACAACATTTCAACGATAACAAGCCAAGAATAAAATAGAATGTCTTGAGTTAGGGACTTTAGAGGAGGATGACATGATGGGGATTAGGGATCGTGGGGATGGAATACCTTGGAACGCCGAGGATCAGGGACCTGGGAGATGAAATTCCGAGGATCAGGGACCTGGGAGATGAAATTCCGGGGATCATGGACTTGGGAGATGAAATGTCGGGGATCAGGGATCGTTGGGGATCGAATGCCGCTTATCGCGGCGGGGATCGCATGTCAGTGATCGGATACTGGCCAGCCGGTTGCATGGGATCATCGGGGATCGATTGTTGGCGGGGACAGCCGGGGATCAAAATATTCTCTTTCAAACTCGTCGGAGGGGACGCATTTTCCTTCTTTCAACTGGCACATGCAAATTGCACTCGGCTTAACGGACGGATCAAGCTTCAGACATATAAGCGTGCACCACGGCGTTTCACTACAAATGCCCACGCAACGGCGCCATATGACAGCCGCATATTCCGCCGCCGCCGCTGCGCTGTCTTGAACTGCCAAGGTTGAAGACGAAATTTTTGCTTTCGTTGAAATTGGGCCCTCGCCGCCGCCGCCGCCGCCGCCGCCCCCCAAGTAAACAGTTGGCATTTTCTGAAATTAAATCTGCATATATAGGTAGGTTTAGAGATCCCTAAAAAACTTTGGTCGCTTCTAGCGCAATTTAGGAATTAATTGAAATATGACGTTCATTTTACCCAATTTAGAATCTTGTCGGGAATTTGGTTGTCGGTGATAGGCGTTGCATATCGAGTGGATCGTTTAATAAGTCAAAAAATGTCAGGGAGGTACATATGTCTAGGAAGAATACGACAACGGTCGGAGTAATGGATGGGGCCTAAATATGTCGGGAGCGAGGCCCACAGGATAAAATCGAAATATGAGAGTTGAACCCAAAATGTCGGTATAGGATTTGAGTTTTAAAAGTTGAAAAAGTTGCCACGCCGAAAAGGCCCACGTCGAAACGGCCCACGCCGAACTAGCCACGCTGAACTGTTCCGAAACGGCCACGCCGAGCTGACCCCGACCGGGGGATTGGGCAAATACTCCTTCCTTTTGTTGGGGAAAAAGCAAATCCCCTCCCCTCCCCCCCCCATCCCCGCCTGGATGAGCCCTAAATATGTCGAGATGCCGTTGCTTAACCCGCAACTTACTGGTCTTTGATGAATGTATGTTGGGAGTAAGAAAGGCTCTGATAAAGAAGATGATGTCAATGTGTTGGCTGATGAGATTGGTGTTGAAGAGAAAAACGTCGTCGTTAAATTAGAAAACAAATTTTGTGCCGATTTTTTTGCTTTTATCGCGCGACTTTTAAGCGCTTCACTCATTCCGTCCATTCCATCAACAAATATTGCCGATTGGAGAAGAAGCAGCACAAATGAGGGTACCAAAAAGCTGATGCTGCGCATTTTAAATTTTTTTAAAATAATTTCTAAAAAAGTGCCAAATAAAAAAAATTAAAATTCAATGATCACAGCAGACAAATTTGCATCAGGCTTGGTCCAGTCGTGAAGGTCAACTGTCGGTGGCAAAAGTTTCCATTGTCCATCGGCCAGCGATTGACCTAACGCCGATCTGGTTTTTGTCGGAAAAAACGAAATTTTGATTGAACCCCTGGGGGTTCTAATATAAAGAAAAATAAGAATTTATAAGGAAAATTGAAAAAACAATAGATTTAAATCAACAATAACGGACATAAACTACTTATAAATTGAAGGCACCTCTCGATTAGAAGCACTACTCGATAGTTTTTGGCCATTTGAATTATGTTTGTATGAAAAAAACAAATTCTCATGCAATTACAATAATATATGTATTATGTAATATATTTTCCGGGCTAAAAATGGAAGCTTTCTGTAGGAGAAGCATGTCACGCCCAAATAAATGAAACTTTTGGGCTTAATTGATTTAAATAAATCAATTTGTTGCTGATGAAGAAGCAAAATGTTGGCTTGGCTTGTCAATGACAAAACGTTGGATGAAATAAATAAATGCATAAATTTAATGCCATTTTTGATAAAAATTTATTTTATATAAAAAATTTGATTTTTATATGCATTAGGTAGATTGCTTTATAAATTACCCATTTTTTATGAAATTGAATATTGTAGCGGTAGGGGTCTCATCCGATCAATCCCCCATAAGTATATTGATTATATTGTTTTATTCAGTGGTTATTATATGTGAATATATGTGTGAAGATTATATATGGATATATGTGTGAATAATATTGGGGTACATTGGTGATCGGGAGAGCCCCTTCCCCAGGACGTATTCGGGAGTCCCGAGGGACTTTGCCCCCAGGCTGGTGTTAAGCCTTTTTGTCCCGGGAGTGACTGACTCCAAAATTGAAAGGGAGGATGTTTTTATATGGGGGGTTCGGTCGTTCCGCCCCAGGTCTTATGTTTGAACCCCCTTAATCAAATGAAATGGGGACAGTTGTTCAATGGGAAATGGGTCTTAACAATGAAGTACAATATAGCATTCAAAATTATAGAAAATTTAATAAGCAAGAATGTTGGGTTTAATTGTAAACACACACGCGAGAGTGATTGAAAAAAGAATAAGCAATTTGGGGCTTGAAAACAAAAAAAAATTATGGGGGGAGGGGCGGTAGGCGGTACCAATAGGCGACGCCGAAAAAAATTTTGGAAAAGTAGATTTTAAGAGAAATGAAGGCAAATTAAAAGATTTGAAGTCAAAATCACAAAAAAAAAACAAATAAGGCCAAAAAAGTTGAAAAGAATTGATCCATCGGTACTTTGTGTTCCGCCGGGAGACCGGGAGAAAAATTTGAATTTTAATGTATCAAATATCAAATACAGGGTCCGGCCCAGGGATGGACGCAATTGAAAATTTTTTTCACGCAAACCCAATCCGCAATTCCAAAAAAAAAAAATTACGCAAACGCAATCCGCAATACGCAACCAACAAAAAGCTCACGCAATCCGAAATCCGCAACACGCAATTTAAAAAATAAATTTTTTCCGTTTCAACAGGGTTAAGCCATAATAATTTTCGCGTATACATAGAGAGGATCGGAGGTGCTGGTAGGCGCTGACGAAAATTTTTTGGCATTTTTCTGTTTTTTCTTAAGAAAAACGAGGCCAAACTGAAAAAACTTTGCTCGTATGACGGGGGGTCCGCGGCGCCGATAGACGCCGACGGAAATTTTTTTGATAACTCTATTGGTTTTGAACAGAAAGTTTATCAAAAAATTTAGACAATAAGACTACATAAACGTCGATTTTTATAAAAAAAATTTAAAAGTCGCAAAAATTATGACCCTAAAAATCCTATTTTTTTTTAATTGTGAACCTTCTGGGATACAAATTTCATTAAAATTTTCAAAATTCTGCTAGAAAAATATTTTTTAAGAGTGCAAAATCCGGTCCCGTATTTTGCCGATCCGTATTTCATAACACAGCAATTAAATGGTTTTATAATTTTATTTTGCCAGTGAATCACAAAAAATTTAGCATTCCGTTCATAAATATTGACTTCAGCTGGATTTGAATTTAATTGATTATTTGTCATTTTTAAAAAGTAAAAGAATTTTTGTCCTTAAATAAAATTTTTAATGCGTTCAAATTAGAAACTGAAATTTTGAAATTCACCGGCCCTGGACCGGGCTGGGCTGACTTTTTCAAAAAGCAACCGGCTTTCGGACCCGACCGCTCCCAGCCCGGTTAATCACCGGCCTTGTTGCCGGGCCTTGCAAAACCCGGTACTGGGCCCGGCCCGGCTCGGTCTCTAGTCAAATGTCATTTTGCAGATTTCGCAAAGCGTACAAAAAATACAATGAATTTCTTTACATTTGTTCCGCTTCTCAGCTGCTGCTTGCTGCTGTTTCCTTACCTTTGCTATGGTAATTATTTATTATCATTTAATACTTTATACAATAATAATTAGGGCTGCTAAAAAAAAATCCTGCGCATTTGTTTCGATAAATTAAGTCGGGTTGTTCAGGATTTGCTAAAAGCACAGTCAAAAAATTCCAACTTCAAAAAAGCATCCCTACAAATTGGCTTATTCAATTCAAAAATGTACCCCAAATAATTGTAACATTTTGGCTTTAAAAATTAGCGGAAAAAATTAGTGTTGAAAAATATATAATGCATATTTTTGAGCATATTTGGCGGTTGCGCATATATTGTATTATATGCTTTTTACAATTTTTTAGGCATATCATATGGGCATATTTCACGATTTTTGTGCATTTTTTAGCGCCCTAATAATAATATTTTAAATTTTAAGCAATCCATTGCAAATTTGGCGTTTTAACCAATGAAGGCATGGCATCGATAAAGCTTGTCCAATGTGCTGAGGGCGAGCAATATTGTACAGCGATTAGCTGCGCATCAAAGAGTCCAATTAATGATTTAATTAATTTAATTTAATTTTCATAAAGCGAATTTAATTGTTACAAAGATTTAATTAAGGAATTACCGTATTTCATTCAATAGAAGCCATGGGCTTCTATTTTTAATACGGGGGCTTCAAATGGAGGGGGCTTTTACTTTACGATTGACAAATATTTTTAATTCTTAAAATTTTTCTCTGTTTTTTCAAGGAATACCACTCAAAAATCCATTTTTTTTCGTCTTCCAACATCAATTTAATCAAAAACGCTGGTTCCTCAAATTCTTTGTCATTCCGCGCCGTCCAAAGTGAATCGGGCCTAGTCGGGATTACTGAAAATCAATCAATATTGCTTTGTGTTCAACCCATTCTCAGATATTTTTTTGATCAATTTGAAATGTCATAAAGTCGAACAAGAACTGAGACTCTTTTTTAGCGATGCGTTTTTTTTTTGTTAGCAAAATTTGAATTTTATACAGGGGGCCTCTATTAGAGGAAATACTGTATCTTATTTTATTACCTAATTTGTTTTTTAAACATTGCACAGATTATGCCATAATGATGATGTGGAATTGTGAAAAGAAGCATGATGCCTGTAATGCCGTGATCAACGGAGCGCTTGGCAATGACACAATTTGCCATTGCCGAATTGGCGAAAGGGGTGCCAATGTGTCCAATGAAGAGTTTGCTTTTCCAGATCTTAAGCCGAGATTGACTATTGAATGAGACGCTATTCTTCATTGGCATCATTTTTAAGAACCAAAGTGAAGATGGACTAATCAATCGCGATAATAATAATGACCATTTTAATCTAAATCCCAGATTATAATGACCATTTTAACCTAAATCCTAGATAATAAAATGACATTTTAATCTAAGCCCCAAACTGTGCCTACAATTTTTATTGGGAATTTTAAGACGGCACTACTGCTAATCCACCTGTTTTTGTTCGGATCGTACAAATAAAAGAAGCTAATCCATAATACACAGCAACGGTTATAATGCATCTATTATTTTCATTTGCACTTTTGGAATGCGAGTCTATCTGTAAATATTTGCTTGCCAATTAAAAAAAAGAATTTTTTTTTTTACTTAAATCCATACTGAATACCCATATACTCTATTTTAGTTCTATCGCTATTATCCCCCCTAATAGTGTCCCCTTTTGGAGGGGGTTGAAATTCTTTCGAATTTTGAAGACCTAGACAGAGATTTTGATGAAATTCAATTTATGGGAGATGTTTTTGAGTGGCATAAAATAAATCTTTTTTATTTGTTGGTAGAAAAGAGAATCCATTCCATTGAAAATCCCCCTTCTAATTGAACCCCCTTTGGTTTACAGGGTTCTGAGGGTTAGAAGCGATAGGCTCGGACCCGGTTCTTTTTAAAAAGACGACCCGTTCATAAAAAGTTTGAGAGCCCAGAGTCTAATTTCAACTTTGACAGGATTGATTTCTTTTTAATTTGTTCTCGTTTCTCTCTCAGTCTCGAGTCGAAAACTTTGTCCGTTTCTTTTGGGTCTTGTGTTTATACATACCAGTGATGCCATGAGTTGAGAAAAATTTCGGATTCGGATTTCGGGTAGGGCACTCAAAAAATTTTGGGTTCGAGTTTTGAGTAGAAAAAACCTTGGGTTTCGGGTTCGACATTTGACATCATGGGTACATACTAACTTAGGTATTGTTGTGACTTGTTAGGTAATTAGATTAGATAAAGCCTGTGAAATGATTCACTGGCAAAAAACTGGAGCGAATTTTTTTGTGTCCGCCCGCTTTCCGCCAGCCGATCCGTCGTCACCCGTTTTTTTTTGTGATCGGTGGCGATGATGTACAGAGTCAGCGCCATCGATGAGTCAGAAAATTAAAAACGAATGCTAATAAATTGGGTGCTGCTGGTTGCTTATTCACTTGAGGCACTCGAATTCTTTCAATTTATGTCCCATCCATCAATCACTCGCTTGGCTGTTGATCTGCATATGTTGCACCCGATTTGAAACCAAATCGTCGCGGGTACCCGACATTGGTTAATTCTGACAAACATTGCCAAACATGGGATTAAAAAAGTCTGAACACCGGAATCATTTTCAGGAAATGCTTTTAAAAACCTCATGTCGAACAAGTCTGTAAAGTTTCCGGTTCAATGTTTATTTGAACATGTCAAAAACATTCAACAAACTTTTTCGAAGTATGAAATCAGCTTAAATGTTTGTTCAATGTTTTGAACATGTTCATATGAACATAAAAACCTGAAAATTTACAGACTTGTTCGAATTTCGGTATAGAACCAAATGCCTTACTTAGTTTCGTGTTTCACATGTATTACTCCATGTTTGTCAGAACTCACCAATGTTCGTTTCAAATCGGGTACCCGATTTCTAATCGGGTGATTTTGCAAATCGGGTGCAACATATATATAAAACAATGTTGGGCAAATTTGATTTTCAGTACCGAGAAAAAAAGAAAAAAATCTCTTGTTAGGTATACCGTTCGTTTTAGGTATGAAATTGATACTGAAAAAATAAAGTAAATACGCATAAATCCTTTAGATAACGGTTCGGTATAAAACCGGTACCAAAAAATGCTTAATTCCAAAAAGTTTCGGTCGGTATATTGTTGGCATATAGAAAATACCGGACCAGTAGGACACCGTAAAATAGCGCGGAATGCCAATACCCTTACCAAGTATTAGGGTCCCAAGGCGGGGGCAATTTTTTCAACCATCTCTCACCCAGACCAGAAGAGGACCATAGCATCTCGAAAAGTGCTCTTGGCTTTACTAATTAAATGGGGCTCTAATACAGGTCAGATAAACGATATTTAGGAAAAATTTTCAGTGTCCCTCCACCCACACCAAACAAATTTCAACCCCAAACAAAATGAATGCCAATGCCTGTTTGTCGGTGGTTCTGCTACCGATGTTCATAATGTTCGTTATGCCGGACTGCTGCTTCGGTAATAATTTTAGTATACAAAATTTAATTTAAAAAATTCGCATTTCAAAGCGCTCACCTGCAAAACGGGAGCCGATAGTCGTATGTCGCGGGGGCCCGAAACGTCCACAACTCAGTCGTGCGACAAAATATCTGTTGCGAATGCCAAGCATTGTTTGGACGTCATCTGTATGGAGGGTCAGTGGGGATGCGTAGTATAAGAATTACTTTTTTAAAATTAAGGTAAACCGAATATTTAATTAATATTCAAAGGTATTTTTTGGCAAAAATAATTAATTTTTGTTGGAAAAACTTTAAATTACTGTATTTATTATATTAGTGTCCACCAAGGATGGCCGGATTCCGAACTTTTTGCGAATTCCAGACAGATCGGAATTTTAAAAGAAGCATCCGGGGTTCTATTAAACGAAATGCATTTTTTCAGTAAATTGTGGAAATATACTATTGATGCACCCTGAAATGTCGGCGGTTTCGATTTTTTATTTTTTGAGTTTTTGGCTTTCGGTTTCGGGCTTAAAATTTCGGGTTTCCCGAAAGTGAAAAAACATCTTTTCGGACAAATTTCCCGATCCCTCCCCCTCCCCCCGAAATGTTTTTTTCTGGATATGGGCTTGGTCCTCGGGGACACTAATATAGGTATGAAATAATTCAGAAAATGCCCCTTACACGGCATTGATCCTTTGGACTTGCCATGACACGCAGCAGAAGCAGGAATGCGAAACGTTTTATCAATACGAGCTGAATAAGAAGTTGTACACCGATAACATTGTGTGCAACTGCACCTTTGGGGAAATGGGCAAAGATTTGACAAATGCCAATGCCAAACTTCCGCCCGTTGAGCCCATTAAACTTCCGCCGCCACTGACCCAAGAGGAGATGGACAATGGTGGGTGGCTTGTTGCTTCACCTAGGCTTGATGTCAAGCCCGTAACCATAAAAAAATTTCGGTGGAGGGGGCGGAATTCGCAAATTTTCCCAAAGTTTGGTTTCGGGGTGGAGGGTGGAAATGTGAAATGCAGACCAGGGACGGAACCGGATTCCGGACTTTTTTTTGAAAAGCTACGGACTTATCCGGAATTTTTAATTGTATCCACGGGCGTACTGTTAGAGGAAATTAAGATTTTCTTCAAAAATATATGGAAATTAAGCAATTCTTTACTGTAACATGTCCCAAAAAAGTTTATTTTTTGGCATAATTTTTGATAAAAATGCAAAAATAATAAATCTTCCAGCTCTAATAAATTCTCCTAAAAAATTTTATAAAAATGAGGCAAAAAAAGTTTTAATAAAGCCTCCCATTTATTGATTATGGTTGTTGATTGGAAAAATTCTGGTTCCTGACAACGAATTCTGGATCTTTTTTTTTGATCAGGAAATTCGGGTTCCGGACTTTTTTAGATGTCAGAATTTTAAGATTTTTTTTTTTGGCATGCGGCTGCTTCCCTGATTTATCTGTTGCCCCGCTTCGCAAAATCACCCGATTTGTCTAACATTTCCGACTTTTATCGAACATTGCCAACCATGGGGTGGAGAACGCCCAAACTTTAAAACTAACTTTGCGAAGATTATATATATAATACCTTATTTTGATCAATTCTGTAAAATTTAGGGGATTAATGTTTATCCGAACAGATCGAAATATCGAATTTCATAGTTTTTAAACCCGATGTTTGGCATGTTCGGGACAAATCGGGCAATGTTGCAAGTCGGGTGCAACTTATTGTAAAACAAATATTTCCTCTATTAGAAGCCCATGAGCTTTTATTTTTTAACACAGGGGGGAATTCTATTAGAGGAATATACAGTATTTAAATAAAGAAATGAAGTGCAAATTCGGATCATTTCACACCAATGGATACGGCATCAGTTCGATCAAAGCTTGCAGACCGGAAGCGGACATCTGTTATGCGGTCAGCTGCAAATCAGGTTCATTTTGCGACTTACCTTACTTCCTCTATTAGACGCCCCCCCCCTCCATTTGACGCCTCCCTCTTTTAATTGACGCTTTCTAGAATTGAAAAATAGACGCCCAGGGTGTCTATTAATAGGGTCGGAAATAGGGACCGGACGGTCTGGTGTTATGTCGTGGTTTTTAAATGACCAGTTCGATTTTTTGCAAATCCGGGATCGGAATCCCGCTCCGTAGGATCCCATCCCGGTGCAAATCAGAGTCCCGGTAGTTTCGATGAAGTAACAGGATTTTGGGTTGATAGGGTACCGAATTGTAAATTTGCTTATTTTTTAATTTTCACTGGGCCTTGATATAGCTCGTTAAATGGAGGGCATTGATTTTATTTTCACCTGGACTGGCCACTCTCGGTCAAAACAGCTTTTTAATCCCGGGTAATTATTAACCCTGTCCCGGTGCATTTTCGGTTTTTTTTCACCATTTCGGTCTTTTGTCAGAAGTTACGGTAATTTGTTTTCTTGCCAGATCAACGCAAACTTTTATTTTGGGGATGCGACGTGAGCGACGATTGCACAAAGCTTCGCAAAGCGCTCGCCTTTGGCTACGATTGCATTTGCGAGTTTGGTGGAAAGGGCGAGAAGCTGTCAAATGTGAACTTCATGCTTCCTGCATATTTGCCTGCCTACCCAGAAGAACTACTGATCGGTGAGTAAGAATGATGAAATTGAAAGGGATAGAAAAAAATGACTGCCATCTGAGTCCTCACACAAATATTCAGTCCAGACAGGGGCTGTTTAGGCGTGGACATTTGATCGCCAATTTATGAGATTGAATAAACATAATGCCAAAAAACATCAATTTTGTCGTTCCCTAGTTGTAACAGGTGCTAGGTCTTTTCTTAAAATCTGCCACTATGGGCGTTTCTTAAATCCGCCACTTTTTGTAAGTTTTTAAGCTATAACTGACTATAACTTTTTTATTACTCAACCAATTTCTATGATTTTGGTATCATTAGAAAGCTATAAGTGTTTAGAAACAATGCTTAAGCAGAAGTTAAGCGATTAATCAACTCTGTTTTCTGTTTAAAGTTTTCTTAAACCGTTTTAAAACAGAGTTTGCATCTTTTTTTTCGAATTAACAAAATCAAATTTTGGTGCTAAATAGGAGAATTTTGAAAATGTTTTTCTTTTACGAAATTTGGGGGTGGGGCTTCAATCGCTTAGCTTCTGCTTACTCCTAGCTTATAAACTTGTAGAGCTTTCGATGATTTTAAATTTGTTGAATTTCGTTGACAAAGGAAAAAAGTTGTCGCCCAAAACTAAGTCCACGCCAAAACGGCATGCACCAAAACGACCCGTTTCGCCCCCTCACCCCACCCGGGTACATGACGTTTCGCCGACGCCGGTTCGCCGACGGACGTTTCGCCGACGCCGGTTCGCCGACAGACGATTCGCCGATAAGACGATTCGCCG
>JAKKIK010002140.1:0-12463 GCA_024500135.1 Heterodera carotae
GGCACGATGGGCGGGGATGGACATTTAGCGTGGGAAAAAGAGAGAGGGAACGGAAGCGGGGGCGGGGCTGGGAGAACAATTCGCAATCTGCGACAACCCTTTTAAAACAGACCAAAATGTGCCGATGCCACCGGCCGATCCGCCCATGTAGCGCATCGTCGAGTCCGAAATTGTGTCAATGACAGGGCAAACGACGGCCGAACGTTTGTCGTTGATCCGATGGAGAAGGGGCTCGAGCCTGCGAATAACGGAAAAAATCGTACAAAAGGTTACTCCTCCCCGCCCCCCTACTGACCATCCCGGCGATGCCTCACAGTGCGAATCCAAAAAAACGACGACCGTGCCTCGGGCAAATTTCGCGCCCACAATTTTGGCTCTTATCAAGCCCAATCGTTCATGAGCCCGGATGAGACGAACACGCGGGCCGAAACGACGCAAATGCGCAATCAATGGACTTTTGAGTTCGTCTTCAAAAATAATTGTGGAAAACAAAGTTTGGCAGACCATGCTGGCTGAAGTCGTCTACGAGCACAACTTCGCGCAACAGAGAAGCCGGCGAACGGTTAAAAACCTAAAAGGCAAATTTATTAAAATAAAAAAAGACAACGAATTTGGCATTGTTTTCACTTGCCGAATGGACGGTGCGCAAAAGTACCGAAGTGGCCTCATCAGTGAAAATGATAATCACTGAGGCGGATGGCAAATTAACCAAATCATAGGAAAGCGAACGACAGCCAATCCTAAAGGGGGCATAAAATTCATTGAAGTTATAGATCAGACTGGTTATTGTTGGTAGAGAGCGGAAATTTGAAAAAATTAACCGAGATTTTAAACCGTTACTGGCCGAAATTAGGGCATTCCTTGGTTAAAGAAGGGACCAGGCAGGATCCCGGTAAACCGTTATTGGTTCAAATGTCAACTTACGGTCGTACATCGGGCACTGTGCGGTCCAACGATATTTTGTCGCTTGCTTTTACGTTCATAAACCAGTGACCCATTTGCTGTTCCCCCTCCGCCGCTTCATCCCCCGCGAGTACGACAGCCGCGCCATTTTCGCCGGGCTGTCCCTCCGCCGGCGGCGGTCCGATTCGGTGGGTGAACTGTGGAAATTTGCCCTCCGGGACGAGCAGCGAAACTTCTTCGACAGGAAAATTGAGAAGGGCAAATTCGGCTGGTAAAGGGTGCCTTAGAAAAGACAGAATATTCGTTTCTTTTAGATTAGTGCCCGCGGCATTCTTTCATTTTCGGTTGATTTTTTTTTAATATTTCAAAAATTACCCGTCCGGAAATCGATCAGTGCCAAATTGTTTATGCGAACTTAAAAACGCATAGAATAACACGTAAACTCCAAAAAATACAATGGAAAGTAACAAGGCGAAAAACCATCGGAGCCTTTCGCTTTTCCCCCGCCGGCGTTGTCGTGGCGAAAGCAAAAGTGGGAGAGGAACTTTTGAGAAAGGGACATTGTTGCTGGAGGCAGAAGAAGGCACTTTCATAGCCAAACCTCAAACATTAATAAGCAATTAAATTTAACAGAAAAAACGATCATCGCCAAACAGACTCAAATCATTTTATGGGGTTTCTTATGCGCTGAAAAAACATTAAATTCATTAAAAAAATATTCGGAGGAAAAGCAGTTAAACCGGTTTAATTGTGTTGATAAATACTTAAAAGGAGCCAAAAACCACTCTAAAATAAGCTGTATTTGGATAATTTGGTGCATCGAAAGCTCTCGATGATTCAACTCGGTCTAAACTCGCTCCGAAGCCATTTGAGCAAGCCCAGGTGAATGTAGAGAGGACATTCAGTACCAATATGATTGGGTTACATATTAGCGGCTAGGTGGTTATTGGCTGCCGAAATAAAGCACATTCGACTAGGAAATGGGGCGCCGCTCGCTCGGGCGACCCAATATTTGCTCCGTCATCGTACGCTCGCTATCAGCGGGTCGATACGCGGCCTTTTGAGCTTTGGCGTTATTTTGGTCAATGGTACTGAAAAAGTCCAGTTTATATGGGACTTGCTCGGATGACGTCAGATAGTTGAAAAATTGATTGGATCCGTTCCAAGTCTTTCCTGGCGGCAGCTTAACTTTTACTTCGAGAGCTACTCCAAAAATAATGAAATAGAGGGAATCCCCCATTCCTGATGCCGTGGTCAGTCCCCCACATTATGACCGGTGTATACAATCAAATAGTGGGACCAGGCGAAAGCCCAAAATCGGGACTTTGTGTATGAAAGACAAAGTGTTTAAACTTAGAAATTCTTTGCCGCGACTGCAAATTTTTATAAAAATGATAACAGCACGGAAACAGCAGCCGTGAGTGGTGTGGTTTGAGAAGGGTCTTCACTTTTTCTGTTGGTCATCTTCTTCAATGACGTCCCTTTCGATGGCCCATTTTTTCGGAATTTCTTCCAACAATTTGTCCTTCAATGAATAGACAATTACTGTTAGTCAAATGAACAATAAAAACAACAACAGAGTGTTGATATTCTGTCGCTTATTCGTCACCTTAAAGTCGCCCTGAATGACCAATTCGTCGGCCGATCCTACAGTGACGGAACAGCCGCAGGCGAAACGATTTGCGAAGAATTTGCAGGCGACCTTCAGATCGATGCCTATTCAATGGGAAAAGAAGTGAAGACGGAAAACACAACACCGATCGATTAAGCAATAACCACAACAAAAAAGGGACAATTTTGATAGAATAATATAAATGAATGTTTTGAATTAGGCCCCGCGGGCTCAACTTCAGGCGACTGACCGCAAGTGGTGAGGCCTCGGACAATGGTCACAGCTTTGTTCTTACTCCTCACCTCCGTCTTCAGTGTAATCCGTGGCACCACTGTCGCCTGTCCTTTTGAACTTTTCCCGCCGCCACTTGCCTTCGGCAATCCCTTACCGCCTCGCTTCTGTAACCATTCAGCTAACATTAAAATACAATCCCCCCCCCTCTGTCGCCACTTGATGCTTTTTCGATGCTTCTGTCTCATCGGCGTTTCCATCTGTCGCCGCAGGTGCTGTTACGTCACCTGCACCAATTTCCATGTGTTTCTCAGCCAATTCGGGCAAATTCCGCTCTAACCACTGCTGACACCTCTCAAGCTTGCCACTGTACTCGCAATATTCAATTGGCATCGAACACTCTGTAGGGACAACGAATTGAAACAGCACACAATGAAACTATGAAAATGCCAACTCACCGCCACAGTAAATTACATTGACGGGATAAGGCAATTCAATTGCGGGAACGGGCGTAATAGACGAATGTCTGTCGAGTGACTCTTCCGTTGCCATCTTCAGAACAGAAGTGCCACAGAATGGCAATTAATTTGACGGGGAACAAAATCACAATTATTGTGTCTTAGACCAAAATTCATTTAAATTTTCACATTGCCATTTTTTAAGTAAAGGAACAGAATAATATGAACAAAAAATAAATTTAAAAATTGCTAAAATATAATCGCATTTTATTGTATTAAGTTAGATTTTTAAGGGTTTAAGCAAAGACAGAGAAAGACCCGAACATAAGAAAGGGGGATTTGCGTATAAATCACTTAATTGTACACACATGATTAAGGATTTGGACAGGCATACGACTCATGAGGGGGAATGGTTGGAATGTGATCAGAAAGAGTGATCTGGGTAATCGACAAAAATGGTGTTTTGTATTTAGAAAATGTTTTCAATTGTTGGTGTTGTAAGTGAACTCCCATTTCTGTGTGCCTTTGTTGGGCTCGCAGTTGGCCAATGGCAATTGGTCACCATTTTTTGTGCCGGCAGTGTCAAAACAAAGGCCAACGCCCAAATTTTTCACAAGTCCATCCTGTAAAGGAGTTGAGATGCTCTAATTAGTAGTAAATACTGTTTTAATTTAATAATTCTATAGGGAAAAGTGCGGGATTAGGGCTAACAATAAACAATGTATAAGTAAATTAAATTCAGCTCTCATTTAATTCTTAACTATGTTTAGACCAAAATATTCATCCTCTTTTGTTTTCTCCAATTTCGCAACAAAATGGAATTGGGAGCGGCGATGATGAGAAAAGGGAGAGGGTGAGGTTGAGGACCGACCACCTCGAAAATAAATGAAGCGTGGGAAGGGGGGGGGGGAAGGATGCGAAAGAGATAAAAAATGAGTGAGTGAATTGATGAGCAATCCTTGGCACATTTTGCATAAATTGAAAGACAATGATGCCCCAGTGACGACGGAGATGAGAGGGGGAAAAAGAAAAGAAAAGCAATAAATGAAAAAAGGCGTAAGAGAAGGAGGGGAAGGGGCAACGAACGGACGGAAGGAAAAGGAGGGGAACGCCGACTGAATTCCGCGAACACTGTACATTTTATTAAATGATTAGACACCATTCCTTCACCTTCCCAAAGTGCCATTTTTGTTGTTGTCTGCTGTCATCTCTCTCTTCGGCACAAACGCTCATTTGCACTTTGCTGTTTGGTCCGGCAGCGGCACACGAAATTTCGCGGCGAATGTTTCCGCTTTTGGTCAAAGAGAACACCTGCAAAAATAGAACATGAGAATTCCCAATTTCGAGATAATTAATTTACACCTGCGCTGAACTGCCGCCGCCCTGACACTGAAAACAAAAGAACTTTTGACCAGGGAAAGTGTTCGATATGACACCAAACTGGTGAGTTTAATTGTTGTTGTTAGCCATCACAAAATTCCTTTTCAGCAGCTAAGAGGCCATTTTTGGGGATTCCCTTGGAAAACGGACTTGGAAAAGTGACAACGGAATGGTGCCGGACTCATCCTTCTGCAGGGTGTCCAGGCAGAGCTGACTCTCCGGGTTTCGCAACTTAAATTGCCAACAATTAAAAAATGTGTGTCTCCTAATCAGCTCACCGCGCCATATCCGATCACATTTTCGTCGGGAACGAATTTCTCGGGGATCACGTTGTCAAGATACCATTTGAAATTGTTGCATTGCAATTTATCTCTGAGCGCCTTCCGCTCCCCGAGGTTGCCCACGTCTTTGTCCCTGAGGTCGTTTCGGTGCAAATAATACAGCCGTTTGTAGTCGTCCATCCACACTTCGGCCAGCCGTTTGGAGTTGGTGCCGTGCACGTCTTTGTTGCCGCCGGGGCCCGTCATATTGTACGGGTGGCCGGCACGGAAAATGTGCCCGACATGGGAACACGGCACGAACTCAATGGAACCGCCGCACATCCAGACCTTTAAAAAACTGGAAGAACCGGGCAACTTAACTCACACACCGAAATTTTTTTCTAGTTACGAGCTTGCCCCAGGGCATATAATTACATTGAACCAAATGATTGACTGTGACTGAATGATTGAAATTTTGACTTACTCTAAATGATATCTCCAAGTTTTCGCCTCCCCAAATGTCCATTCCCGGGTCATATCCGCCAACTTCCAAAAAATATTTGCGATCGGCTGCCAGCAAACCGCCGGCCATAGTTGGTGAACTAAAATTGTAGAATTACGAAAACAAATCGAGTAAAGCGTACGGAATTGGATCGCTTTTAGATTTTCTCGCTGCGAGAATTCGATCGGGAATTCGGTCCCATCGGAAGTGCAGACTCCACCTTTAATGGAAAGGACGAAATGTTATGGCAATCATTGCGAGGACAATTGAACAGACCAAAATCCTCCGATGGAACCCAACTCGGACACACCGCTGTAAGCCATCGTTTGAGCATCGATATGGTCAATGGATGGACAAACAATGGCCGACCGCTTCTCTTTTATTCGTGCCAACATTGGCTCCAACCTGCGAAATGACCAAAACAGAATATGTTTTTGGTTTTTTCGAAATTAAGAATAACATTTTAAGCTGACCATCCGTAGGTCGGCTCACAATGGGAGTCCAAAAACACGACCACCTCACTTCTGGACTTTAAAGCACCAGACAGCTTTGCGCGGATCAGTCCCTGGCGTTCCCTCTCCCGCACAACTTGCACTTTCCCCCCAAATCGTTGGATGTACACGTCCAAATTGTCCTTGAGCTCTTCTGTAAGCGAATATTATGCCCGTTGATGATTATATTGTTGAAATGGGTGAGTGCACTCGCCCCGTTGGCTGGCGTCGTCGATCAGCAGCACTGACTCGAGCAGTTCGGGCGGTGACCGATTGATGACCGAGTGAACCGTCCTCAACAGCGGCGACCAGGCTTCGTCCGTGAAGATTATCACCACCGTAGCACTTAAATAAAAGAATGCATAAACAATGAACGTAATTAGGATGGATTTGCTAAAATATTGTAACGCATTTACCGAGGAAGCGAAATCAGGTCGTAGGCAATGCTTTTGCACTCGGATGACCGAAAGTCAGGCAAAGAACGGTCCAACGATATTTTGTCACTGGCGTGAACATTCATAAACCATCTTTGGGAAAAATAAATAAAATCCTTTCCCCTTTTTTGCGTCCCTTGAACCCATTTATGAAATATTAGCACACTTTTTCATGTCTTCGTTGCCCTTTGTCGCCTCATCACCGTCATTCAAAAATACCGGAGATCCCATCTCACCAGGCCCTTAAATTGTGCATTTTGGTAACATTTTGTTGGTTCCCATGCCCACCCACCCGTCTTATTTGTGCTGGGAAGTGGACGTATGTGAAGTTTAACCGGCGGCCAAATGTCGCCTTCACCCGACGGAAGTCGTTGCAAAGTGTACAGCCATTCCTTCACTGAATTTGAAAGAAAAATGCAAATGGACAGACAGACGGCCACCTCCGATGAAAGTGATCAAAACGACGAGCACAAAGAGAAGGAACGCGTTAAGAGCGGACAATCTGAGCAAGGAGAGTCGTAAACGGATGATTATTCCGCTTATTTGGCGTGATTTAAGAAAAGGGAAAAAATGATATCCAAATAAGCTAAGAGAACTTAATTGGACTTGGTATTTATGTCTTCTCTGCGTAATATTAAAGAACGAAGCCCGACCTCCTCCTCGGCAAAACAAAGCGCAACAAAACCCGCGTCAGCGCTCCCATTCAGCGAAACTGCAAGATAATATTGCACCTCAGGATGATGTACGCCCGTCAGCATTAAATTCAAAAATTTCAGAGCAGAAAATGGGCGTAAACAAAGAAAATAAAGCGAAAACCATCGCAGTAAAAAAAGAAAGGAAAAAAAAAGGCAAAATCGCATTTTATTATAAAAGATTTGTAATTATAATTGGTATACATTGGTGGGGGGTGAATGCACATAGAATGGGACTTTGAGCAAAATTTAGTAGAGGGGAAGGAGTGACCAAAGGGCAGTAAATCTGTACAATCGAACTTGGACCAAAAATGGACCTAATAAACATTGATGAGTATCATTAGGAAGACGACGAAGATGAGGAGGAGGAAGACTCTGAACGAAAATCTAAAAAGCAAAACAAGAACAATTGATGGTCAACAAAGCGAATGTTTTCTTCAGCCAAATCAAAAGTAACAGAAACATTTGTGTAAAGCAAACACAAAAATAGGAAATGTAATGTTTGCATTCCGTCGTTTGCAAAGTGAAAGAGAAGGAGCGAATTGCGCAAATGTCTGCCGGTACAGCTATTTTTTGTGCCTCTGCCGCAACTCACCCGCCAAATTGCTGCTGTCCCCGTTCATAATCTCGGAGTCCGAATCCGAATAATAACACTCGCGCTTCTCGCCACACTTCAGCTCAATAGATTTTGTCTTCTGAACCGAAAGGTTAAATCCTATCTGATTGATTAATTGACAATAAATGACCTGCGAATATTTGGCCCACCAAACGGACAGCCAAACACAAAAGACAGTGCCAATTGCCTGTTTAAAAAAAAGAACATAGACAAAACAATCTTTGGACTATATCAACCTCTTACCAGGAATAATATCCAAAGGGTTATAAGCCAAAGTTTAATGGCCGGAAGCTGTTTTCGGCCAAATTTCACACAAACTGACGCTTCAAGGGCACAGATAGCCAAATAAAGCCTTTAAAAATCCAAAGGCCAGTTGTTTCCAATTAATTTGACTTGATAGAGTCTAATTTAATTGTTAGATTGGATTGGCTTACAATTAGTTTACTTAATTGAATATTGAACTGACCAGCACTGCATTCCCATTCGTTTGATTTTCGGATCAGTTACGTACAAGTAGTATTGCCTACCGCAAGAGGATAGTGATTTTCAAAAAAAGGAGAAGGAAAGTCACCGAATTGTTGGGGCAGCGATGAGCCCAATGAAAATGATATGCCAAAAGACCACTGGGTGAGAAGTGTCGACCGAGAACACGTGTTTGAGGAAGAACACGTTGAGCTCGGTGGTCAACCAAACCATAATGAAGGCGTAAATGGCGATGCACCGTTTGAGTCCCAGCCAAGTCTAACAGAAAGGCACGACACTTTACATTCGTTTAAATGTAAAGCGGCTACCCCACGTCATACCATAGAAATTTGCGGCTTCCCAGGAGTATGATCAGTATCGGATGGTCTAACAAATGCCAAATCGCTGCCCTGCAGCCAATTGACGGTTATCCAGGACTCTGGCGTAAACTGAAGAACGGCACGCTTCAACTTGCCACGAAAGGTGCGAATATTTCTGAAAAATGCCTAGTTCTAGAAATTGTCAAAAATAATGATCACAAAAAAGGACACTTTATGCTTTCCCAATGGAACCGGCGCATTTCCAAACGACGACCAATCCAAAGACCACAACAAATGCCCAACCCGTTGCATAGAAACACGTCCAAGAGGATGGCATCCCACCAGCATTCTTGGAAATTAGGCAATAAATGTGAGAAAACCATCTGAAAAAGTGAGGCGAGATCAAAAGGCAATTTAGCCGATATGCAAATTGGAAACAAAAACCGACCAACCTCAGTCAATTCCCACCATATGCTGATGTAACAACCTTAAAAATAACGTCATCCCCATAGATTAAGCAAAAGCTTACAAATGATGCTGTGCCTGATCAGAAGTGCTTTCATTGCCCATCCAGTGAAGTGTGCGACCGCAAAAATGTCCATAAAACTCCAAATACGCTCCAATGACACGTCTGAACAGTTAACAGCATATTCCTGAAAAATAAGTTTCCAATTAACAGCTTTGTATCGTAAAATTGCACCTTCTCCGACAGAGTCCTATGGCCCAACTCGGGGTCCAACCAACTGAGTACGGCTTTGATGTCGTCGAATTTTTGGTAGAGAGTGAATTGGAGCAGCAAGGCGTAAAGAACGCTGACTCCGAAAACGATACGCCAGAATATAGGATGGGGTCGTATGAAAGGCCCATTTGGAAAGACCATGGCACTGAATTTGGGAATTAATTACCATACAATTCAAAAAGCACAAACCTTATGACAAGGAAAAGGAAGAATAGCGCCTTCATGCCGACAAACACATTATTTTCGGTGGAATCCGTCTCACTAAAATGGACAAAAGTCAACAAAAAATGCCCGCTCATCCAAGGCAAGGCAAATATTACGTTGTCAATGCAGCAAAGATCAAATAGGTGCAAAGCACGATGAGAACTAAAAATATATTTAGGTTAATTGCTGGCACAGCAATAAAATCGGCAGACCTGTGATTGTGTGTGGCTTATAGACAGCTTCCAAAGTGATATTCTTAAGTGACAAATGATACATTCGTTTAGGGGACGGACCAACAAATGCCTTCGACTTACATTGACCAGCCTTTCGTTGGCATTTCTGAAGTGCATACCCGCAAACTCTGAAAAGGTTCTCTGTCGGGACCTCTGTTTGGACCTAAATTGTTAAGATGAGAATGGGAATTTGCGGGGCCTAAGTAAACGAACCGTTCCCTCACGTCATTTTCGGAGGATGCCTCGTCACCGCTGTCCAAATCCGTCTCCTCTTCTTCGTTCCCAATTTCGGAGAATTGTTTAGATGTAGCAGTATTTTCGTGATTGTTACTCATTTATAGGGGAAGTGCCTAAAGCTCGACAATCGAATCGCAAAGCACAGAATTAGAAGAGTTGTGATGACAATTCAAAATGCCTAAATTTGGCAGAGCTGGAAAAAGAGTCGAATTATTCTTGGCATTTTGTTTTAATGTTAAATTTAATGAATCAAACCGGGAAAATTGGATTTTAAAGACACAACAAATTTTAATTGCAATTCTTAAAAAAGCTTTTATCCTTTTTACAATAATGTATATGTGAAATCGATAAATGGAATATGGAATATAGCATTTGTAAAAAAAGAGGCAGGCAAAATTGGACATTCATTGCTCGAGGGGGCGGCAGGTGTCTATATCAGAACAACAAAAAGGCGGCAAATACCGCCTAAAGGCGGTACGTATTACAGACACCCTGAGGGGACCGGGGAGTTCGACTTCGAACAATGGGCTGCCCAAGCTGAGCAGCAGCAGCCGAAGTCCATGCTGAATTGCTCGCTGTATGTACAACAAAGCTGTTTAGGCCAAACAATGTTCTCTTCCTTCCTTCCTTCCTTCCTTCATTCAAAGCGTTCCTTCTTCTTTTTATTCTTTTTTTTTCTCCCGGCCCACCCATTCCATTCATTGTCCGGTGCTGATTCTTCTTCAATTCCCTTCCAGCCAAATATCCCTTTTATCTTCCATCCGATCTTCCCCATTCGCCTTCTTTTGCTAAGCAATTTGCCTTTGAAAGATTGTATGAGGATTAATTGCATTGGTTTCTTCAGTGAGTCCAATCCAACCACATCACACCCCCCGTCCCCTCCCATCATTCATCCCTTCCTCCTCATCCCTCCCCGTCCCCATTCTGCCCCGTTCCCTCCCTTCCACCTCATCCCTCCACCTTCCCCCTCATCCCTTCCCCTCCCCTCCCTTCCCCCTCATCCCTTCCCCTCCCCTCCCTTCCCCCTCATCCCTTCCCCTCCCCTCCCTTCCCCCTCATCCCTTCCCCTCCCTTCCACCTTCCCCCTCATCCCTTCCCTTCCCTCCCCCTCCTCTCCCTTCCCCTTTCCCCCTCATCCCCCCAACTACCATCTCTCTTCTCTGCTGCAGTTCTGTCATTGCTCTTCCGCTGGCCAAATTTGTCCATAAGAATAAGCTCAGCTGCTGCTGTGGTCCCACTATTTGAATAATATTTTGAAAAATTTTTGAACCCCAAAATTGACTTTGTCTGCTGTTCTGTTCGCGCATCTATTAACAACAACAGGTGTCATCGAAGAGTGTGTATTTATTAATGTCACCCATTTTTTTGAATCTTTTTTTTTCAATTTTCAGAAATATATTTATTAATTTTCCCAGTGGTGGGGGTCGTTAATCAAAATAAAAAATGGTCTAATTAATATCGCGCAACGGCCTTCTGCCCTTTCTTTTTATATTGCGTTCTTCCCCACTCAATCTTTCATTTTGCTGTTCCAAAAACCATTTTAATTATCCAACGCCCAAAAGGGCTGCAAAAAACGGAGAAAGGTGGACAAAACAACGCATTAAAATGTTGTTGATTAATGGAATGAATGATGTGAGTGAACATTGCCATTGCCATTGCCATTACCATTACCATTGCCATTGCCATTGCCATTGCCATTGCCATTGTCATCGCCGACGGCGTCCTTAAAATTAGTCACACCGTCGCAGCCATTCATTCATTCATTCATTCATTCATTCAATGCTTTGCTTTCTTTGGGTGGTGGCCGATGGGAGATGACGTCCTCCAATCGCTCGCTGCTTTTATATCTGTCCGCAAATGAGAAAACGTCAAGAAACAGTCAAAAAAGAAAAGTCGGGAAATTGTTGGCGGATGGGACTGACGTGCTGACTAATAAATGGCTGCGTTTTTGTTTTACCCGAACGGAACAAGACAATGGACAAAGAGAGGGGGCAAGGGACTGCTGACAGACGTTTGACGAGGACGGAGGGCGGGAGGAGGGGGGAGAGCGAGAGAGAGGAGGGGAGAGAGAGAGCGGGAGACAGAGGGAGAGGTGAAGGAAGAGTGAGGTAAGAGAGAGGAGAGGAGAGAGAGAGAGCGGGAGACAGAGGGAGAGGTGGAGGAAGAGCGAGGGAAGAGAGAGGAGGGGAGAGAGAGAGAGCGGGAGACAGAGGGAGAGGTGGAGGAAGAGTGAGGTAAGAGAGAGAAGAGGAGAGAGAGAGAGAGCGGGAGAGATGGAGGAATGAACGAGGGAAGAGAGAGAGAGCGGGAGACAGAGGGAGAGGAATCAAAAATAATGGTGCAATAACTTTGGTCCTTTTGGCCAAATTTACACGAAAAGGCTAAAATTGGTGAGTCATTAAAGCACATGCCTAATTGTTGTTTCTAATATTAACAGCAACGAGTGTACTGCTTGCTGGTTGGCTGTTTCTGCTACTGATCTGTCCATGTTACCATTACTGCCGTCGGAGCGAGTCCATCCCCCCCGCGGGTCCCCCTTTCTTTTTTCAACCATCCCATCCCCTCTTTCTTTTTCAATTATCCCATCCCCCTTTCTTTTTTCAACCATCCCATCCCCTCTTTCTTTTTCAATTATCCCATCCCCCTTTCTTTTTTCAACCATCCTCCCCCCCCCTTTATCCTCTCCTTC